>JANHAO010012183.1:0-16529 GCA_026873985.1 Saraca asoca | reverse complement strand
ATGAAATGAGATTATTTTAAGAAGTTTTCAAATCACCATTTCATTTATTCTTCATTTTATAAAAATCATTTTTCACTCTGTGAATCGATTTAGACAAGAACATAAAAAATAATGCTTGAAAATTGGACTTATTGAAGGTTTAGAAAAACTTGTGAATCGATTCACAAATCGATTCAGTTGTTCAATTCAGTTAGTTTGAAATCACTTACGAATTGATTCATGAATCAATTCACGAATCCATTCACTAATAGAAAGTTAGTTATTTTGTTATAGTCGGTTACAATTGTTCTATATATACCTTCTTCACCTCATTTCATTTCATAACTGCATGCTAACTGATTAAGAGGAGTGTGAAAGACCTCTCTCTCATCTCTTCTACCTCTACATCTTTAATTTGGATTAATTCAAAGATCTTGGAGCTTTTTTGTGGTGGATTCACATAAATTGATTGAGATTAACATGTTAATTCTCTGGTTTTGTATTCTTAACTTTTCTCTTTATTTTCTTTAAGGTTTCTAGTGTTAGAAATCTTGTGCTAAGTCTGCAAGAGCCCAGCTAAGTCTTGTGATTGTTTTAGGTTTAGAAGAGCCCAATTTAATTATTCTAAATTAGCAAGAAGCCTATAAAGTCTTTTGTTGTAAAACTGGCAATTCAAGAGCCCAGTAAAATCCTGATGTTTTTCTTTAATTGAAGTGGTGATCTGATTGAGGATTATCCAATAGAGTAGACTTGAATTATAGTTTCAATTTAAGTTGAATTATTCTAAAATTCTGGCGTCCTGATTATTTTATCTTACTGCACAATTTCTTTTTTTTGGTTTCTACATTCTACAATATTGTTTACTACATTACTACATTATTATTCCTGTTGCATTACTAATTCATTTTGTGAGTTAAACCATCTTAATCTTAAACAAATTTGTTGCAATAATCATCTTTATCATCTTTTTCTTGAATTTGTCAAAGAAACCAATATAAATATGTAACTTATTAAAAAAATCCAAAAATAGATCCAACGAGCTAAAGGTTAAGATCCATGTTTTTATCTGGGACCTCACAAGAACAATAGAAGAAATAGAGAAGTATTAAACTTCTAGATACTCAACTAGCAAATGAAGTGACAGAGGATGAATTTATTTTACTCAAAGATTAAAAAAATTTAGGGTTCTTGTAATTTTCTATAATGGTTCTATAAGATATGGCAAATTACTTTATTATAGGTATTGTCTAGTTTTATCTTTTATTTATTTTTCAAAGAATATGTAATTCACAGATCTTGAGATTTGCTTATGCACTTACCAGATCTTTAATATATGTATTGGTTAATGGTATTTTTTTTTCAAATGTCATTAAATTAGGTCTAGGCCCACTAGCCTAGCTAAAAAAAATGAAATAGGCAAACTATCCGGTGTACCAATTAGGACCATAGAGAAGCAAGCTCATTTTAAATGTGGACCTATGCAAATCAATTTAGATGATTTGTGAATTTGGTTTAATCTACCTCGATTTTTTCGTTTGACAACACTATTATTGCCCCACCACCATCATTACATTGATTAACACCATCACTCACCTCCTCAATTTCCATCACCACTCACCATACACCAGAACCACTACTATAAACTATCATCACCATTGCCTCTCCATCACTACATCATCTCCCTTCCACATTATCACCTTACTTAGATGTATCTAAATGGGTTGGTCTGTGATTAATACAATATTGCTTAGTTTGGAATTAAGTCTGGTATGAAAAATGAGAATAGTGATCCAACCTGGCAAAGGCTTAGCCTGAAATAATCCAATAACAAAAGAGTTAGAGACTAGTAAGTGTTAACCCATTGGATTAATGAGTTAGTTCCTTAACCAGATTATGTTGGACTAATGAGTGTGTGTGTGTGTGTGTGTGTTGATATATATAAATTAATATTAAAATTATAATTTGAATATATATAAATATATTAAATTGATATTAAATAATTTTAAATGTTTAATGAGATGATATTTTTAATATTGTCAAGATATATTACATAAATTTATTAAAATAAATAATTATATTTAATTTTATAAAATTAAAAGAAAATTCAATAAATAAAATTGTATGAAGAAATTATTATTATAAAATTTTAAAACTACTATAATATTATATAAATTAATTATTATAAAAAATATAAAGTCCTAATATACTAATAAATAAATAAAAGTTACAAATAATAATAATAATATAAAAAAGAAATTGTTCGAGTAAGAAATTTTAATAAAAAATACAAATAACAATACAAATTCGTAGGTAATAATAATAAAATATAATTTCATTTAATAATAATATAATTATATTTTTATTAACAATGATACAAATTTGTAGGATAGAAGTAATAATAATAGTAATTATATTTGATTTCAATTAATTAGTATTATAAAATTAATATTTAAAATGGGTGGTTTAAACTACTTGAGACTGCTTGATAAATGTCGATCTGGGATTAGTACCGTAGTAACCTGATTTGATGAAAAAGTAGCCTGATTTAAGACTGGCCTAGCATACAATTTTGCCCTATTGGACTAACCGGCTGAGGGGAGATAAATGGGATAGAAGAAACAATCAACCTTGACAAGGTTAGAGCCCCACTATGATGATTTCTAGCCTAGATTCATCACTTAAGCTGGCAAGCTTAAGATATAGATATAGACTTGAGAAATTTGCTCTCAAAATATTTCAATTATATTAAAATGAATTCTATGTCAAAATAGAGAGTTGCATAGCTTATTTATACTAAAGTTTGAAGAATAAAATATGGAGAAAAAAATAGCTTGCAGTAAGCTAACTTGCTCCTATAGTAGGTTGAGCTAAGCTATGGTGGGCTAAGAGCAAGTGGAGTTGGCAACAGGACAACTTGCTTTTGTAGGGTAGTTCTACTTCATTCTCGCAGCAAGCCAACTTACTTTTGCAACAGGTTGAGCTAAGTTGTGGTGGGCTATGGTGGGCTAAAAGCAAGTGAAATTGGGCAACTGCATAACTTGCTTTTGTAGGGCAGTTTTGCTTCAATCTCCCTTGGTTGGAGAAAAACTTATCCTTAAGTTGAGCTTGATAAAGTGATAAATCAACAACATTTAAGGCAGTGGAAACCTCATAATCACCTGGTAACTTGATCTTGTAAGAATTATCATTAATCTTTTCTTCAACTTGAAATGGTCCACTTGCCCTAGGAGAGAGTTTGGCATTGGGTTGATTTGGGAATCTTTCTTTTTTGGAGATGAATCCAAACCCAATCTCTTTCCTCGAACATGAGCTTTTTTCTATGCTTGTCACTTTGACTTTTGTATCTATCGATCTGACACTTTATCTTTTCTTAAACTTCTTTATGCATCTTTTTGATCTCTTTAGCTCGTTCATTAGCATCAACATTGTAATATTTGTATGAGATTATTGGCATGAGGTCTAATAGACTAAGTGGGTGAGCTCTATAGACAATTTTGAATGACCATTTTCTAGTAGCTTGGTTAGAGTAGTTGTTAACTCTGACTGGGCAAGTACAAGATCCCATTATTGAAGGTTTTTTCTAACAAAGCTTTGGAGCAAATTTCCTAAGATTTTGTTTATAGCTTCAATTTGACCATTAATTTGGGGATGACTTGTAGAACTGACATGGAGGTGAGTGCCCATCTTCTTCCATAAAGTCCTCCAAAAATGACATAAACTTCACATCTCTATTAGAGGTGATAGTCTTTGGAATCCCATAAAGCCTTACAACTTCTCAAAAGTACAACTCAACAATGTGTGTATCATCACTAATTTTTTAGTAAGGTATAAAGTGAGCCATCTTTGAGAATTGATCAACAATAACCATGATGGAATCCTTTTGCTGTGGAGTATAAGGTAAGTCAAGGACAAAATCCATGCTAACATCTTCCTAAGGTACGGTGGGAACATGTAATTATAGATACAATCCAGTATTTTAGCTTGTGATTTTGGCCAGGTGACATGTTTGGCATCATTAGATGTGACGAGCAACATCTTTGTCAAGTTTTTGGGCCAATAGAAGCTTTCTTTCATAAGAGCTACAATCTTGTCTTTCCCAAAATGACCAGCTAAACCTCCATCATATGATTCTCAAATAATTGTAACTCTTAAGGAACATTAGGGAATGCATAATAAGTTACCTTTGAAGAGAAAACCTTCTTGTTAGTGATAATATTGGTAGGCTTCATAGTGATATACTTCTAGATTAAATAGGAATCAGGATCCTCTTCGTATAGTTCTTTAATCACTTCAAATCCAATAACCTTGACTTGCATGAAGGAAAGAAAGTGTGTTGGTGGCTTAAGGCATTAGCAACACGATTCTAGGTTCTTGATTTATGCTTGAGAAGAAAAGGGTATGATTGAAGGAACTCACTCCAAGTAGCATGGTGCTAGCTAATCTTTTGTTGTGAGTTTAAATGCTTTAAAGCTTCATGGTCAAAATATTGCAAGAATTCCTTTAGGAGGAAATAGTAGCTCCAATGGTCTAAAGCTTGCACAATAGCATAGAACTCCTTATTATATGTAGAGTACCTAAACTTTGCATCATTTAATTTTTTGCTAAAGTAGGCAATTGGTCATCCTTCCTGGCTTAATGCAGCACCAATACCAACATTTGAAGCATCACAATCAACTTTGAACATTAGGTTGAAATCAAGAAAGGCTAGGATAGGAGCTTTAGTGAGTCTTTTTTTTTTTTTTTTCAGTTTTTCAGAATTCTATTATGCTTTATCTGTCTAATAAAATCTATCTTTTTTTATGTTGTCTGTGATTGAAGCCTTGATGGAACTAAAGTTTCTAATGAATCTCTAATAAAATGATACTAGCTAGTGGAAACTTCTAGCATCATGGATAGAATGAGGTGTGGGCTAATGGAGGATGGCTTCAATCTTATAAGGATCAACTTGAATTCCTAAGGTAGTGATGATATATCCGAAAAATGTCACCTCAAAGGTTAGAAAGGAACATTTCTTGAGGTTGGCATACAATTTTTATTCTCTTAGGACTTCAAAAGTTTGATAGAGATGGCATAAATGCTTTTGCTTGTTTTTGTTGTATATTAGGATGTCATCAAAGTAAACCATAACAAACTTCCCAATGAAGGGTCGAAATACCTAATTCATGAGGCACATGAATATGCTAAGAGCATTGGATAATCCAAAGGGCATAATAGTCCATTCGTATAAGCTGTTTTGGGTCTTGAATGCGATTTTTCATTCATCTCATAGTCATATTCAAATTTGGTAATACCCACTTCTAAGGTCAATTTTTGAGAAAATGGTAGCTCTATGTAGCTAATCCAACATATCATCAAGTCACAATATCGAGAATCGATACTTGATGGTGATTTTATTTATTGCACTGCTCTTAATGCATATTCTCCATGTTCCATCCTTTTTTAGGACTACTAATACTAGTACCCCATAAGGGATGACCCTTTCTCTGACAAGTACCATGACTAGTTCCGACTTCCCTTTCAATTTTCACAGTTTTTTTTAGGCATTGGAAGTAGGGGTTTTTAGAATCTAAATTCCTCAATTGTTTGTAGCCTTTTTAGGTCTAAATTATTTAGCAACATTTTTCCTCACATTCTGCTTCTCAACTTTAGAGCCAATTGCACAATGTCATCAACAGTAAAGTATTGTTGTAAAGATACAACATTCATGATTTCTAAATTTAGCCCCCTGAGGTAGCAAGCAATGCTCTGCTATTCAGTCTCATTAACATCACACTTCATTTTGAGTTGCTCAAATTCCCTTGCATATTCTTCGATGGTCATGCTTCTTTAGTGCCAATTTTGAAGTTTGATAAATATCTCTCGACGATATTGGGTTAGAAGATACTTACATGTGAGCTCTCATTACATTTTATCCTAGGTTCTAATTTGGCATCTTCTTTCTCATTCTTGTTGGCACTTAAGGTTCATCCACCAGATTGATGCGTATTTCTTTAATTTGATGGCAACAATCTTGACATGTTTTTCCTCTTGAATATTCTTGAGGTCAAAAATACACTTAACAGTGTGTAGCCAATCAATAAAATCATTTGGTTGTAGGCTTCCTTCAAATTCAGGAATATCTAGTCTAATTCTGAGATCATTCAAAAGCTTGGCATAATTTCTTTAATGATGTCTACGTCTAATAGGTTAGGAAGATGATAGGACTTCTTTATCGATTTGTAATCTTTCAAAAGGTTTATATTCTTCTACACCACTATCTGAATCAGAGTCACTTCTTCATTATGGTATTCTTCAAGTTTCAAAAAGTTGCATTTGTAGTTGCTCGATTTGAACTCGAAGTTCATGAATCTTGATGTCATGAGGGTAAATTTCTTGATGAGTTTGGCATCTCGGAGGCATTTTCTCTCTTAGCTTTTTTTTTTCTCTTTTAGTAGATTAGATTTAAACTAGAAAAAATAAAAAAATAAATTTTTGAATGGAGAAACTTAAATTAAAGAAAGGGCCTTTTTAAAAAAAGCTATAATCGTTGGGTCCTTTCTGAATTTTTTTTTTAAAAATAAGGTATCAAAATGTAAATTTTCTAAAAAAGGAGGGGTCAGTATGTAAATTTCCAGAAAAGAAGGGTGACCTAATGTTATAGGTGAAATCTAGAACTCCTTATATGGGCTGGTAGAAGGCCCAAAGTAGTAGTAGAATCGCAGCTCACTAAGGTGCCGAGGACACCAAGCCCTAGCTCGCTTGTTCAATAGCTGATCTTGTGCGAGCTCGTTTTATTATAAACCAACTCAACCTCACTACCTGAAGGTAGTGATGACCCCAGGCTGAGGGTTCCGAGTTGCAAGGTGCGACCTTCTGCAGAAAACTTGCTGAGCAGGAGACAAGCATACGTCACACTTAGCAGACAAGGGTCCCACCTGTAGAAAATAATCTGTAGGAGCTGAATTGAAGGATATGTTTTATCTTGTACATATACTGCTTAATGTAACATGTTTACAACTTGTAAAAATCACTATTGTAGCCTCCTCTCCTCTATAAATAGGAGGAAGGAGCACTCTATAAGCATTTGCAGGTTGGAAAGCCATACCAAAACTCTATAAGATTTCTTTCAAGTTAATACACTATCATAGACGTAGGGTCTGGTACTATTCAAATTTGGCTGAACCATGTTAAAAGCTCTGTGTTTCTTGTTGCTCTTCTTTTTCTTTTTACCTTTCTGCATTTATTTATTGTGAGTGTAACCAGATTACAGTTTGAGTCCTAAAAGAACCTCTTCAGTTGGCTGGATTCTAGCACAACTAAAATCCACCGTCAACATTTTGGCATAGTCTATGGGGATTCATATACATTTTGGTTAATTCTTTGCATTCAGGTTCATCCTTTGCCCAATCATAATGGCCATAGGAAAAGCCATTAGGAAGTCTCAGGCCGTCAATAACCACCTTGAAGGCTATATGGCAAGTTCTTCTACCGCTAGGGTCACCAATGGTTTGTCCTCCTCTATCTGCCACCAACCTGCCTCTACTATGCCTGGGAACGGCAAAATGCAAGTGTGGCACCGACGCCAAGAGGCATTGGAAAATACAGTGAAGGAAATGATTGAAGTGTTCAAGGTATTGGCACAAGTGCAAGTTCAGGGTGTATAAAGACAAGTTAAAGTCATCACACCTGAGAATGGTTATCAGTAGCAACAAGCTAAAAGCTCAAACAACGCCAACCAAGAGCACACATCAGATCATCGTTCGCGTGGCCAGGAAGGTAGGAAGAGTCACCAGGCTTCCAGCCAGTGCTTAGAAGCATTAACTCTACTAGTAGAGGAGTTACTATAGAGGGTGAAGCAACTAGAAAAATAACCTCAAAATCAAAGCAATCGAGGATGCCCCAAGGGACAATTTCCTTTTCTGAAGAGATTGAGTCAGAACCCTTGCCACACAAACTTAAAGTTCTCATGGTTCAGCTATACAATGGGGATAGCGATTTGCATAGCCACTTGGACATGTTCAACATCTAGATAGACCTCTAGACAAGAAATTCCCTGGTCAAATGCCACGTCTCCCTGCCCATATTGGGAGATGCACCTCGAGCTTAGTTCAGGAATCTCTTAGCTCGCAGCATCAACAACTGGGAGGAATGTCAAGAAAAATTCCTCAATCAGTATCGAGCGTTGAGAAAGTAGCTCATGCCCCTGCCATCTCGCTTCAATCTTTTAGCATAAGCATGAATCACTAAAAGATTATATTGCTCAGTTTACATGCGAGACCGACAATATGGAGAGCCTATCCGATGAAGCCATCCTGACAGCCATCTCAACAGGGCTTCGTAAGGATAGCAAGCTATATAAAAGTATATTTAAATCCTCAATTGTAGACCTGGGTGAATTTTATGACTGAGTTGCTAAGCAGATAAGGTAGGGGAGACTTTTGGTTTGAAAGAGTCTAGACAAAAGGATGAGGTATGCCCCTATATAAAAAAGAGGAATAATAAGGGCCAGGATGATAATTCTGACGGTCAGCTTGCCAAGAAAGCCAGTAATAGGCAACCTCTATGTCTAGGATGCCACGACCAGTATAGTATCCTGTTAAATACCCCAGACAGGATATTTGTTACGAAAAAGGGTAAAGAAGACTTCGGGACACCAAACCCAACAATGACTCTTCTTGCTAATAGAAACACGAACAAATTTTACGCCTACCACAAAGAGGCAGGGCATAACACTTCAAATTGCAGAGCCTTCTGGGATGTTATTGAAGACCTTATCAAGAAAGGTTGTCTAAGAGATTATGTGATATGGCCCGTGGGGCATCAGCCTTATTAGCCCCAATGAGGTCTTGATTAGGAGCAATTAGCCATAGTAAGGACTATTTATTGATCTTGTGATATGAATATGTAAAAGTAATTCAAATCTTATGCTTACAGTCCTTGTTTAGTCTCTAGTAAATGTCAGTTTGGGATCAAGCTCCCAAGGAAGTGAGCTCTCTCTCTCTCTCTCTCTCGTGCCAATTTATGACTATATCCTTTAGCTTTTTAGGTTAAACTTATATTGTACTAGTGTGACCTACTTTACGGCATTGAGTCTACAAAACCAATTTAACCCGATCACATTAAAATGACTTACTTTATGGCACCGTATGCATATGATTTACCCGTGTATATGACTAACTTTCTTATACACCATGTACATGGTGTTTCACCTCGGCATGACTAACTTTCTTAGGCACAATCCACAGGCAATCTTACCATGCACGTGACTAACTTTCTCAGGCACCACGTGCAGGTGATCTTGTGCATACAACTAACTTTCTTAGGCATCATATATTCGTAACCTCCAACTCATGTATATGACTAACTTTCTTAGGCACCATATGTATGTGGCCTCTTCGCACATGCGACTAACTTTCTCAGGCATTGCATGAATGTGATTTCATCATACATGTGACCAACTTTCTTAGGCACCATATGCATGTGGCCAAATGCCCGTAGCTCTCATGCAGTTAAATGTTCCCAGCTCTCATGCGGTCAAATGCCTGCAGCTCTAATGCGGCTAAATGTTCGTAACTCTCATGCAATCAAATGCCTGCAACTCTCATGCAACTAAATGTTCATAGCTCTCATGCGATTAAATGCCCACAGCTCTCATGCAGCTAAATGTTTGTAACTCTCATACGATTAAATGCCCGTAGCTTTCATATGGCTAAATGCCCATAGCTCTTATACGGCCCAATGCTCGTAGCTCTCATGCAATTAAATGCTCACAACTCTCATGCGGTCAAGTGTTCGTAGCTCTCATGTGATCTAAAATTCAGGGTTTGCAAGTGATTTTAAATAGGCTTAAACTTTATATTGCTTATATTCAAGAAATGTGACCGATTGGTTACTTAAACATCCCATTTTATTGTGTTGCTCACTTGAAGTTAATATTATTATTAGTAATGTGCAAAGTATATAAGCAACAAAATGTAAGAAAGATAAAAAAAGGGTTCATTCATTAAAAAGACTCAACGAAATACATTAGATTGGAAAAGGGAAAAATACAAGTTAATCTAGCCTATTTTCTAGAAGAAAGATTGGCAGCCTAGAGGAGAGCCCCAATCTACAAAAAGGACAATGAATGAGCTTGATTTCAACTCTTTCCCTTGCCGTCTTCCTTGATTCAGAACTCCTTTCTAACTCTCCTCTCAACTCGATATATTCAAGGAAAACAAGCTGAAGTAGCTAGAAAGGCTAAACCCCCGGCATCATCGAGAGGAAATAATTTAAGAATTGTTAAAGATCCCTCAACATTCTCAGGGAAAAAATTACTTGAAAAGCTTCTTATGCAGCAAACCATACACACCTTACCGGAAAGATAGAATGTCGGAGGTATGGGGGGCTTAGCTAAGGTTCCCATTAGACTTCCCTGAAGAAGGGAGAATACCTTCCTAGTCTTAAATAGAGTTAACTTAGTCTCACCAAGGGGCCCAGAAGAACTCCCAACAACCCTCATTAATTGTCCCAGAAGAAAATGAGGCAGACACGTTTGTGATTATGAGACACATGTAATGGAAGGAATGGTCTAGGACAAATAAAATGGCATAGTCAATAAAGACTTTGACTGCATAGTGTTTAGCAAAAGGATAATTTTTGACAAAACTTAACTCCCAGCCCGCAAAGCAAGCTGAGAGTTGAGGAGCTTATATTGTAGGTGAAATCTGGAACTCCTTATATGGGTTAGCAGAAGGCCCAAAGTAGCAGTAGAATCATAGCTCGCTAAGGTGTCAAGGACACCAAGCAACGACTCACTCGTTTAATAGCCGATCTTATGTGAGCTTGCTTCGTTACAATTTAGCTCAACTTCATTACTTGAAAGGCAACAGCGACCCCAGGCTGAGGGTTTCGGGTCGCAAGGTGTGACTTTTAGTGAAAAACTCACTAAGCAGGAGACAAGCATACGTCACACCCAGCAGGCAAGGGTCTCACCCGTAGAAAATAATTTGTAGGAGCCAAATTGAAGGATATGTTTTGTCTTGTATGTACACTACATGATGTAGCATATTTACAACTTGTAAAAATTACTATTATAGCCTCATCTTCTCTATAAATAAGAGAAAGGAGTACTCTGTAAGCATTCAAAAGTTGGAAAGCCATACCAGAACTCTATAAGAATTCTTTTAAGTTAATACACTACCGTGGACGTAGGATTCAGTATTATCCGGATTTGGCCAAACAACGTTAAAAGCTCTATGTTTCTTGTTACTCTTCTTCTTCTTGCCTTTCTGTATTTATTTATTATGAGTGTAACTAGATTGCAATTTAAGTCCCAAAAGAACTTCTTTAGTTGGCTGGATTCTGGAAGAATTGAAATCCACCGTCAAGACCTGATGAGGTAAGCAGTTACATGGTAAGGGATGGCAAGTGGTAACTTTTGATTGGCCAAGGGTGATGATGTGATAGGTTGCGTGACAGGTCGAAGACACATGGAAGAATATGGTTGGAAAAAGGAAGCTGACGTTGTGCAACATGTGGAGGCAGTGCTGATGTGGCATCATCTTTAACCTCTGCACACGTGTAATGCATGCATAAGAGTCACTGGCACAAGGAGGAAGATGCAACCAGCGTGTGCGGTGTGTGGTGGCTTCGACAACCATGAAATTTTCTAGTGTAGCTATTTTGGCCTTTTGAGCACATTGGTGGGGTTATTTTTCTAGTTTAGGCACCAGAAATGGGTGATTCGAGGGTGGTAGAGGCAATTTTTGGTGGAGTGGTTGTTTTGTTAAGTTTTTTAGTATTTTTGTAGTTTTTTTTAGAGTGACAGAGAGGTGGGGATCAAGGTGCTTTGATACCAAATGGCTTAGGGGAGATAAATGGGATAGAAGAAAACATCAATTTTGGCAAAATTAAAACCCCATTATGATGATTTCTAGCCTAGATTCACCACTTAAGCTGGCAAGCTTAAGATATAGATATAGACTTGAGGAATTTGCTCTTAAAAGACTTCAATTATATTGAATTGAATCTTGCCTCAAAACAAGAAGTTATATAGCCTATTTATACTAAAGTTTGAAGAATAAAATATATAGAAAAAATAGCTTGCTGCAAGCCAATTTGCTCCTGTAACAAGTTGAGCTAAGCTGTGGTGGGATAAGAACAAGTGGAGCTAGGCAACTGGATAACTTGCTTTTACAGGGCAGTTCTACTTCATTCTTGTAGCAAGTTAAGCTAAACTATGGCGGGCTAAGAGTAAGTGGAGCTAGGCAATTGCACAACTTGCTTCTATAGGGCAGTTTTGCTTTGTTAACCTTGTAAGTTTAGGTTAGCCCATTTTAATATGTCTAACCTTACTCACCATCACTTCTTTTCTATCACTACTACCACTAACATATCTTCTGCCATTATTCTCTTTACCAGCATTATCAACATATAAGGATAATTTTATTTAAAATAATATCTTGATGTTAATTATATACTATCTTCTACTTTGTAGTATAAGACCAAATATATATTATACAACTGCATATTTTGCACAATGATGCATCAAACAATGGCTAATATGAGACATTATATTATGTATATCTTATTTTATATGATCCCACAACTATAAACCCTTATTTTATCAATATTTACTTATAAGGTAGAATAGAGTCAAGATTCAAAAATCATCAGAGATAGATATTAATATGTAATATGATGTGAAAAAATATACCACAAAATAATACATTATTAAAATATACATAACATTTTAATAAAAATTGTATGCAATTGTTATAATAAGAAAGAAAACATAACACATTTATATCAACTAATTTGAAATATCCTAAGTTAGCAAAAGAGAAAAAAAAATTAATACTTCTTAAAATTAAATTAGAGTGCGCTAAAGCTCACTTATCCAAGTATAGATAAAAAAATATGAATCTTATCTATATTTATGAACATATATTTATGTAATATGTAAATAATTTAAGTGATAGGATTGTTTCAATGAAAATAGTGATTTGTTATACCTAAACTTTGAACATTTAATCTTGTATTAGTTATTTAAACTAAAACACAAAATCATGTAATATTTATTTAGTCATGTCTTTAAACAAAATATAATAATTATAATTTATTATTTTTGCTCTCAAATCACACCTTTCATTTAACATGTCCTACTAATTATGATAACTATTGCGTTAAATAAATCAATAGGTCTAAATCTAAAATTAAGTGGATACACTAGTATAATTTACTATGAAAATTTAATTATATATTTATACAATAAACATACAAAATAACAAAGACATAAAAAAGTGAGTGTGTGTCCTCTACACTATAGGTTCACCTATGGTACCAAACAAAGTTTATAGTTAAAGATTACTACTAAAAAATTGAATTTGAATAGTTAATTGCAAATTTTCTTCTCTCTCTTGACTCCTATTTCTTTTTCTTCTTTTAATCAATGGAGTCGGAGCTCAAACCAAAAATAAAAGAAACTAGATAGTTACAGTTAGGTCATAGAGATCCTAAGCATATTTGCAAATATAAGAAGATTCATGCATTTTTGGCAAGGTAGAGAAAAATGCCACTTCTTCACTAATTGGGGCCATATAACTAGCATACTTATTTCTTTTTTTTTTTAGTAATAATATGGGTAGAAATTGGCCACACCCTTAAGGTATTAGTACACCTTACTCTATAAAAAATATGGTTAAATTATTGCGGTTACTTTGTAGTGATTAGAAGAAATATCACAAAAATATGATATTAATTGGGGTTGTTTAACTGTAGCAATATACATATAGAAGGTGAATAATTGCAATGCTTATTACTCAACCGTTGCAAAAATTAATAATTTTAGTGATAGGTCCAAAACAAAATAAGTTTGGCCTAAAACAAATTGAAAAAATGTATTAGTTTTTTTAGCTATTCACTTCGATACTCTCATCGGAGAAAAAACTAGGAGAGGTTACACTTCGAAGCTTTCACCATCACTTTGGTCGCTGAAGCTTCCACCATCACTATAGTCACTCACGCTTCCACAATCTCTCCTCTCAGCTTCACCGTGCAATCAAAGTCCTCACAAGCTTCCATTGACCAAACCCTTAAGCTCACAATCCTTGAGCTTACTCATCTTCATCTTCACAAAATGCCCTAACATGTAATTTTATTACCAATTTTTTTTATTTTGATTGAAGAATACATGATTTCTCCTATTAATTTTGTTATTCTGCACCTCGTTATACCTTTTGTATCACTAATTAACATTTTATGCTCTGTTTCCCTCCTCTATTTGGTTTTGGTGTCTCTTTTTGTGATTCATCCACCTTACTTAATTCCGGTGCATCTATTTTGTATCATCTAGTTATGTTTTCTGTACAGTGCTTTGGTCTGGCTTGCCTATTTTATGTTGCCTTGCTTCTTTCTTGTGCTTGTATTCTTCAATGCCATGCTTCATTCTGATATGCCTATTTTGTGTTTTCTCTGTTGTGCTTCATTCTAGATGTAGCTTCTGTCACTTTACACCTTTTTCTCTAGCATGCCATTCTCACCCAGATGTAGCTTTGTTTTTATTCTGCAATTCATTGCTTGATTGATAGTTGATGCTAGATAAATGTAATTTTGATATTTCCTTTTTTGTTTGTTTTTGCTGTGCTTGGACTCATTGCTAAGTTAATATCTGTGATTTGAGAATGCTCATTTGACACTTTAGTAGGGATAAAAGTCTAAGTAGTTGTGTGGAAACTACCTGGGACTTAGCTTCTGGACATTATATGTGTTCTTAGCAGTTGAATTATTGATTTGTGTTTTTGGCCAATAGATCATAGATTGAGTTTAATAGTGTATATTAATTTATGTCACTATTACTATTTATACTTTGTTATCAATCCATTCTATATAACTAGAATAAAATGAATGAATAATTATCCTACACCACTTTTTTTTAAATTATATATAAATAAAATATATAAAAATTCTATATAACAGTAAAATAATAAAATAGTTTATATTATTTTACTATTACTATTACTGTTTATACCACATATGGCATGTACTAGCAACCATATACAAAGGATTCCCATTTTCCAATCCCATAATTGCTTCAAAGAGTTTATTTTCATTGAGCAAAGCTATTTATTTTTCCATTCTCAAATCAAGCGCTTCTCATTATCACAATTTGATTATTGTGTCCTACATGGTAGTCGGAATTGCACAATTCCCAATTTGAATAGTATGATTTGAGTCAATTTAAAGGAGAGACGATCTGAATCATGAACAGAATCGATCAAACCTCTAAATCAGACCGGAACCATGCCAGAATTGGAGGAACCATGCGGTTCCTTGCAATTTGACGATAGAATCGACAATTCAATGCTTAGATTGTTTCTCTCTATTTTCTGCTTCTACTACCTAGACTGTTTCTCCCTATTTTCTGCTTTTGTGCTATGTTTTTGGGTAGAGCATGTCTCTTTCTTTGATCGATATGGAGCACAGACTGTCTCTCCTTATTTTCTACTTCTGCGCTATGTTTTGGGCAAAACACAGGCAGAATAGGGTCTCTTTCAATCAAAATGGAGCTAACAGAACCGGGTTAGCATATTTCTAGGTGTGACCCAATTTTAAAAAAAAGGCCCGTGAAAAGCTTGGTTCAATTGTTTTTTTACTTGGACTGGTAGTTTAAAAAAGGCCATGTCTGTTTCAATTAATTTGTTTTATTGCTTTTGCCTAATGCCTTTCTTTCGCTGGGTAGAACCGGGTCAGCCCATTTCTGGGCCTGACCCGATTTAAAAAAAAAGCCCTTTGAAAGGCCTAGCTCAAATGTTTTTTTTTATTTAGGCTAGCAATTCAAAAGAAGGCCCTGTCTGTTTCAATTTTTTGTATTTTTGCTTTTGGTTGATGCCTTTCTTTGGCTGGGCAGAACCAAGTCACCCATTTTTGGGCACAACCTAGTTTATGAATCTTACTGATTCATGGTTCGATTCGATTTATGAGTAAAAAAAAATTGACCAATCGATTCATGATATGATTCACGATTTGAAAACTTTGGTGTCCTGAAATTCATCATAATTTCTAGCTCTGCTTTGTTCTCAGGTAAATTGTTGCTTTCCTCTATTCTTTTAATGTTCCTAGGCATGCATCTTATATTGTTCTCTGATTCATTTTAGTGGTTTATAAGGTAGTGCGTTAAAACATAGTTAATAGGGCTATTTTTTTCTTGAGCCTTATTCTTATTTGACTAAAAACATATAAATTTTAGGGTAAATTGTTTAAGGATATGACTTTATCACTGATAAACTTGTTCCACTGTTCTTCAGTGTAATTGATAGATGTATATGAGTTGCAAAGACTAAGGTTGTTAGAAAGATGGATCTTAATGATGAGAATATATAATTTGAATTAATTATATATATGCTCTAATGGCTTCTAAATCTCCTTCCATTAAGATTTTTCCAAAATTTCATAGATGACTTTCATTGAGAATTGGCATATATTTGAAGCTGATCCAATTGAAAGAAACATCCAAGTGCTACTGTAACTGTAGCTTCCACTTTATTATTGTCTTCCTTCTTCCACACCTAAGTAACCAATAATGCAAGTTT
>JANHAO010012182.1:0-16550 GCA_026873985.1 Saraca asoca | reverse complement strand
GGGAGAGACATTTTCTTAAAGAAAATTACAAACCCTAGAAAGAACAAACTCTGAGTTTGAGGTATATGTTAAATGGTGATGAGTACAGAGACGAGATTAAGGAAACAACACTCCACTAGCGCTGGAAATAACCTGCTAGAGAAGGGTTCTGGCTTCACACTACTGGCTGGCTTCTTCGACGGCTGTGGATTGGGTAAGAAAGTGACATAGAGTTTCTTAATATTGCAGCCTCGGGTAATAATATTTGCTTTTCATTTAGCGGCAGTTATTGGTAAACTGCCGCTACAAACAAGTAAATAGTGATGATTTTATCTAACCGCCACTAATAACCACCTATGTTCACTCATCCTTGTGTTTAGCGACGGTTTGTCTAAATCCCCACTATTAAATCACTGTTAAATATAGTTATTTTTGTAGTGATAAGTAAAGGTCGTGGATAACAGTTATGAATATCAGATTATTACAAGGTGTGCATTCAATTGTAAGTTTATTATTTTATCCATATACTATAGGGTGTGATTAAATCTAAATATTTTGATAGCTCCAATTATTTTCAATACTAGTATCAGAGTTAGGTTAATCACATTCTATGGCTGTTTAAGTGTAAAATTTATGGTTGTCCCTTTGTTCTCCAATTCTATTAATGTCACTTTGTTAATGCAAAATTAAGTTTATTTTGGCTTGCTGGATCGGTATTAATTGATATGGAACTCGCATCTTTCGTGCTCATTATGCCTATTGGATAAATTTTGTTAATTAGATAATATTCATGAATTTATCTGATTATAAAGGAAAAATTATTATAATTCACTTCCGCAAAAGAACCAGCTCTTGCATGGCGTAAATTATTATGTTCATTTTGAATCTTGAATAGCAAAATGTCCATGCATGAGACGCATTGATGATTTCCCAGAAAAAAATTAGGATATGTAATTTACAACGTGGGCTGCTTGATATCTTCATGGCACATTTGCTTTATGCAGAGGGAATGGAGGGCTTTGTTGTTTTGCTGTTCTTGTCTGTTTTTTCTGCTTGAGGATTTATGTAGCCTTTCCTTGTCCATTTTGAGAATGGATAGCTTGTACAGATAATTACAGAATATAGTGAGTTGCTATCAAATTTCAGTATATTTTGCTCATTATTTTGTTAGTTTGGTTTTTTTAGGTATAATAAATTTGTTTATTTTAGTGGGCACAATCTATCAGATGATAAAAGGCACTGAATTGGTGGTGAGGATTCAATTTAAACAATTGTTTATTGACAGATGGGTTTATAGATTACAAATCCAGCAATTGAATTTTAGATTTGTTCTCTTTTCTTGGAAGATGGAAAATAACAGCAAAAATGACATCCTCCAAATTTTATGGACAAAGTTGAGACTAGGTTTCGTTAAAGTACGAACTGAGTGATGGGGACGTTTTATTTATGTATGGATAAGTTTTCAATCAATTATGTATTAAGATGAATGGATAATTAATACTTGACTAAGAAATGTAGGCACAGTGACATGTATGTATTTCCTTATCACGGTAAATCATATTAACCAAAATTTCATGAGTTTAATTATGCTCTGAATTATGGTTTATATGGGTATTAGCACATTCATTTACATCATCTGTCATTACGTTTCATCAGAAAGTTTCATGATTTACGTGGTCGTGGTTTGTGTTTTTATATAATTTGTGACCAATTGATGATTCAATCCAGTGTCTTTGGTGCATTACGCTATATTCAATATTTTGAAGGCATTGATTAGTAGTGTTTTCTGCATCTATTGTAATGGATCTAAGTGCGTTCTAATTTCAAAATTGGAGAAGTTAACACCCCTTTAATTTTTTACCACGTGCAGGGTGCTTTCATTTATGTTTATATTATGTGTGCAATGTGCGGATATGAATATAAATATTTGTATATGCATTTATCGATGTCATGTCATGTGGTTAATCAGCTAATCATTTTATCCATTATTTTATTAATTTGATCATTATATCCAAGGCTTTACCGCCAAGAATCTCCAAGTGTGCAATATTTTTGGGCAAATTATATATGTACTAATTATATATATTTTTATAATTAATTCAAGGCTATTTATGCAAGTTTCATATCTCCCTAATTTTAAATTGTGCTCTTTATTTTTGGAATTTGTTGTGGGTATAAAAATTTGATGGACAGATTCAACTAATAAAGATCCAACTCATTTAGGATTAAGGCCGTTATACTAAGATGTTAGGTCGCTAAATACAAGCTAAGGTCACCAGTCAACACAGGTCAAAATAGCAATCTCGTGTCATTGAGAACAAGACTTAGCTTGTAGTTCAAAGCATGCATCCATAACCATCAGTCCAAGAAAATCCGTTCAGGTCTGGACTTGGGTTGACCAAATCTGACCGTCAACTTTTTTGGCACTAGAAGGAAGAACCTAAACTGCATCCCCCTTGATTTTCCAATCGCTAGATGAAGAACCACCAGGAGTTTAGATGCTTTAGTTGGCCAACCAGATGGTCATCTGGAATGACAGAGGGATCTAGTTCTCCCTGCGATAGGCACTCCCACCATCCCCACCACAGGTGTTGTTGTTGACATGCGCCCAGCAGCCCCACACCAATTTGTTGTTGTTGATGAAATACAAGCATGGTATCAGCATCATGAGGCACTTGAGAAAATAGTTGGAGAATTGGTTGAGGTAGTTAGGACATTGACTCAGTCATAAGCTTAGGGCCCATGAGAGCAAGTTGGGAGCGTTGCACAGAAAGAAGCTCTCCAATAGCCATGAGAGGGAGCTCAAGAAGAGAGGCCAATTAGAGAAGAACTTTAGCATACTTATTTAGCTTGCTTTACTAACTCACGGCCAAGGTCAAAGGTCCATCGAGCTCGTGAGGAAGATAAAGGAGATGATATGTTAAGCTAAAGGCTCAAACAGGACCACTAGGAGACATGTTTCAGATCAAAACCCACCAGGCCACGAGTAGAGAAAGCGTAGAACCTTAGATTACCACTCTCATGACAAAAAGAGGAGTTCGCCATCTTCTAGCCATTGGTTTGAGGCTCAAGATCACATGGTAGAGGAGCTGCTTCAGAGGGTAGAGTAGTTGGAACAATAACTTCAAGGCTTAGGACCACTGAGATCGTTACGAGGAAAGGACATCGTTCACCAGGGAGATAGAGAAAGAACCTCTCCCTTATAGGTTCAAAGTTCCCACTATCTTGCAATACAATAGGGATAGTGACCCATACGATCACCTAGATGCATTTAATGTACAAATGGATCTTCAGATGACCAATCCTTTGGTCAAGTATTGTGTTTTCCTAGCCATTCTAGGGGACATATCTTGAACATGGCTTAGGAATCTCAAAGCCTACAACATTGATGGTTAGGAAGAATTCCAGAGAAGATTCATTAACTAGTACAAGGCATTGAGAAGGCAGCTCGCACCACCCTATCACCTCGCAACAATCTTTTAGTAAAAGAACGAATCACTGAAAGATTACATTACTTGATTCACACATGAGGCTAGTAGCATAAAGAACCCATCAAATGAGAGCATCTTAGCAGCAATCTTAGTGGGACTTCGCAAGATGGAAAGCTATATGAGAGCATATACAAGTCTTCAGTAAGGGACCTAGGTGAATTCCATAAACAAGCTACTAAAGAGATCAGGTGGAAGGAAACCTTTGGCCCAAAGAAGTCCAAGAATGGGACAAATGGCTTTAACCAGAGTAAAAAGAGGAGCAATGTCAGGAATAGCAAGGAGAGTTAAGACAATAACCCTTAATCCAGGTCGTAAAGAAGGCCAGAAATGAGTGATCTCAGCGTAAAGGTCACCATGATAGCTACAATATCCTATTAGATACTTAGGAAAGGATCTTTGCGATGGAGAAGGATAGGGAGGATTATAGGAAGCCTAACCATATAAAGACTCTTGACCAGTTTAGAAACAAGAGCAAGTATTGTGCTTATCATGATGAAATTAGGTATAACACTTTGGAATGTAGGGCACTCAAGGATGCAATTAAGGACCTAGTCAAAAGAGGTTGTTTAAGAGATTATGTGGTACAACCTACGGAATAGTGACCTTAGCAGCATCAGCAACTGGTACGACAAGTAGGAGGATGCACCCTTGGAAAGAAATATATTTACCATTCATGGTGGGCCACATATTATAGGTACCTCAAATAGGTCTCATGGATGTTATATGCAAGAAGCAAATCACATCTTGCTCATGGGATATAGTGAATTTGAAGGTCCCACTAAGAAAGCTAGAGTGACCTCAAACAACATCACCTTTACAAGTGAAGATGCATAAGGAGTGCATTCTCCCCATAATGATGCATTGGTTATTCGGGCTAGAATTGGTAATGCTGAGGTACGAAGAATTATGATTGATATAGGTAGCTTGGTGAATGTAATGTACAATGGATGCTTTGAACAAATTGGCTTGAGCATAAGTTAATTCAGGCCTTCTCCAGAGCCCCTTTCTGGCTTCATAGGAGACGCAATACTACCAGTGGGGCAAATCAGGCTTCCCATTACTCTTGCAGATTCAAGATGCTAAGCAACCATCTAGGTAGACTTTCTAATCATTGACTATCCCTCAGCATATAATGCTTTGTTAAGGTGACTTGCAATCAATCACCTAGATATAGTCACATCTATCAAGACACTTACCATTAGATTCCTGACCCCCAATGGAATTGGATGTGTGTGAGGTGATTAGCGCAAAGCCTGATGTTGCTACGAGAATGAAGTCAAACTAGGGATAAGGGGGAAGAAGGTTAATGTGATTTCTAGTGGAGAGCCTCGAGCTTGGAACACTAAATATCTCCGCCCATATTATCAATGAACTTGAGTTTGCTTATCTAATCCTGTAACATTGTTTTTAGATTTTTTTGATTGTTTATTAATTTTTGAATAATTTTTTAACTGAGTACTATAATTGAAAGTTAACTATTGCCTTTATAATCCAGAAGTGAGTACTCACCCTTCTAATCCAGAAGAGGCATTCAACTTGACACACTTATAAAAGCTTGGCACCGCATTTGTGACCTACTATTTGGCATTGTCTATGTGACCTACTATTTGGCACCACATATGTGACCTATTATTCGGCCTGGCATATATGACTTACTATTTGACATTGCATGCGTGACCTATTATTTAGCACCGCATGTGCGACCTACTATTCAGTACCATATTTGTGACCTACTATTCAGCACCACATATGCGACCTATTACTTGGCACCACATATATGTGACCTATTACTTGGCACCCTATACTTGCAACCTACTATTTGGCACCACATACATATGACATACTATTCGGCACCGTATATGCGACCTACTATTCAGCACCGCATATGCGACCTACTATTCGACACTGCATACATACGACACTGGGCACCATATATGCAACCTACTATTTGGCACTGCATACATGCGACCTATTACTTGGCAGTGCATATATGCAACCTACTATTTGGTATCGCATATGCAACCTACTACTTGGCACCGCATATATGCAACTTACTACTTGACACTGCATTCATGCAACCTACTACTTGGCATTGCATTCATGTGACCTACTACTTAGCATTGCATTCATATGACCCACTATGCAACACGATTGCTACAGCGTGACCTACCTGAGCACTTGATTTGTGTTGGCTGAGGTGTAGCTCTCATGTGACCTACCTGGGCACATGGCTCATACGACGAATATACCTTGTCATAATTGACAAATATATGTTTCCATGATTTGCTAGTTGAGGCATTGTTTGTTGCTTACTGAACATATAGCTATGGAAACTTAGATGAATAAAGCAAGAATGAAGCTGGAATATTATGAGAGAGTTCACTAAAAAAGAAAAACTCCCCTATAGGGGGAGAATTCACATCTAAAAATTTGAAGTTACAGATTGCTACTGATTATGGCCTATGAGGGAGATTGGCCCCCAGAAGTTATACCTTGGGCAAGTGGGTCTATATATGAGGTGAGTAAGTCGCCCATCGTCTGATCACTAGCAGTTTCAATGACATACAAATTGCTTTCTCCTTGAATCAGGTCTCGAGTAAGAGAAGTTCCATCTGCTAATTTTGAATCCTTATTGAGAGAAGCTACCTACGTGTCCTCCTCAAAGCCCTTAATGGCCTTAAGAACATTCCCATAAAAAAAGGAAGAGTCCATTTCTGAATGCTCCTCCCATAAGATGAATAAAAGCCAATGGTGGCTTTAGATACTGCCTCTTTTGTAGCTTTCGCAACTAGCACGATAGTGTCTGCCTTAGCTTGAGCAACCTTCTCTTTTGTCAAAGCAACTTCATTCTTGGCTAGAGCAACCTCATTCCTAGACACTTCATATTTCCTCTCAAAAGCCTTAACTCCCTGCATTGCCATATCTAGTTCGGCCTTTACTTTCGATAGCTCATTAACCACTTTATTGAGGTTAGATGCAACAGCCTTGTGATCTACTACCTTACAAGATAAAGCTCCTTAACTTCTTTCATGGTGACTTTGGCGTTCCTAGCTCTCTCCTTCAATTCTAGCACCTCAGTAGCCACGATAGTTAGGTCACTTTCAAGTTTTTCCTTCCCTTTATCTTATGCTCGAAGTGTGTTCTTTAGTTTTATTGTTGCCAGTAAGCTCTGAAAAATTAAATAGTCAAGTCAGATTATAAAGAGGCAAGAGAACCAAGTTGAAAGGATTTTACTTACCAGTAGGCCATGACGAGCTACATAGCCAATCAATGCTTCCCCCGAGGATTCCTTCAACTCTAACACTTTGGCCCTATTGCGAGGCCCTAGGATCAGCTCAACGTTCTCTCGGAGGAAGTCGAAGTACTCCCTCATCTTTGGGCCAACATTGGCAGGCACTCCTTAGCCTCAACCTTGGGTACCACCTCCTTTATAGCAATAACAACCCTCTTCCCTTTATCTATTCTTTGTTTTTTGGCAAGGGGATCAGATGGGGATGTGACTACCTCCATCATCTTAGGATGCAAACTGGGAACCAACACTTGTGGAAATGCTACTGCTATGGTTAAAGAAGATTGATTTGTAGTAGTAGGGGTAGTAGCAGTAGCAAGCGCTGATGAAGTTGTGGTAGCAATAGATTGAGCAAAGCAGGGGGTTCATGGCATTCGGATGTTGAGCCTTAACATGTTTTCATATTCTTCAAAATTTGTTGGACCATCCTTCTTAGTTCCACAAGCTTCGATGTCTCTAGAAGGCTTGATATTTAAAGCTAGAGCAAGCTTATGCGAACGTAGGAGATCCTCGTTGATTTGAGATCGTTCTTCAGATCATCCACAATAATGAACTGGCCCAGTACCTCAACCTCCTCAACCCTTAATATTGGCTTCTCCTTGCCAACTCTGTCTGCAAAATGAAACAAAGTTAAAAATAGCGAATAAAATGTGAATTCATGCAAGCTCGCATGTCCTCAGCTCACTTACCAGGAGTAAGGACGAAACCAAAATTGAGAGAATGACACAAAGATAGGCATGAGACATAAAATAAGTGGGATTTATAGTTCCCCACATTGGGCTTACCCTTAGCATCACCTTATGGTAAGATCCTTTTCAACTCAGTCTGACGAGCTATCAAGTAGTAAATCCTATCATTTAGACCCATGCTCTTGATGCTAAACAAATAGCAAAGAACCCTTATTAAAGGAGGAAGGAGATTATTCCTAAGGTATAAGAGGGCAAAGGAGGAGAGCTGAGAATATGAGTTTGGTGTGAGCCAAGAGTTTTAGTTTATTTAATAGCTCTACAAGGTAAGGATGGACTGGGAACCTAAGCCCAGCAGTGAGATGATGGGTGCTAATGGCAACAAATCTTAAAGGAGTATAGGCTATGTGATTGTCAGGGGAAGGTTCCAAAACACAACAATCCTTAGGGAAACGGAATGTTTCAACTATACTCTTGAGATCATCAAGTTTAATGATTGAAGGGTGGTACTTAAACATCATGTGGTCTAATGGCTTCTGACTTTCAGTGACCTACTGGCCCTTAGTAGGATTTAGTAGGATCAAGATGAGCAACAAACCTCTTGACGACCTCGCCACTCCAAGAGGTCACTTCATTTACAAAATGCATTAGCTCCTTATTTTGGGTTAGAGAGTTGGAATCGTTAGAACTCCCTACCTGGTGACCTCGATGTCTAAGACCTGCCATCTACATAAAAGAGGGAATGATCAGGTCACTAAAAGTAGATCATACCTAAAAGCTAAAGCTAATAGGGAATATCCTATGCAGTAGACCATACACACCACATATCACTGCAACTAAGCCCAGACCACTGGATGGATGGCTCAACTAATGAACCTATCAAAACATTAAAACCAAAGAGATAGATAAAGGGGTAAATTCAATGTTCTATGATCTCAAGACCTATAGACATTTTATCAAATAGATGGCACACCAATTTTTACCAAATATTGATTAGCACATAAATAAACAAATTGCAGAATCAATCAGCAGGAAAAAAATTTCCTAGCAAATAATGAGTGCACACTATTGAACCAAGCCATTGGATATTAGAAACCCACAAAGCAAAGCATTCATAAAAAGTAAAAACTTAGAAACTAAGGTCATGATCATAGAACTTTCTGAATCAACGAGATGAGTCCTAAAAGAAGTACGATGAGCACAATCCATCTCTGGAAAATCTAAATCTAAAGGATGTTTTTATAGGCTTAGTGAAGTAGAAAGGATGAAAAATGGTAGTAACTAATTGAGAGGTTAAGAAGCAAGAAAGAAGCAAAAACACAGGTTTTTAAAGGCAAGAAGTGAGAGGGAAAGAAGGTTTATTTTGTTTTAACTTATATAACTTGATTAGCCTCATCGTTAGATCAAGAAACTGATCAACTACCCTCAATCTTATGGTCCAGTGAAAAGTAAGGCTCTATCATTGCTGTACTAATGGCAATAAAAAATGCACACATTAAATGCAATAATAGTGACATGAGTTAGCATAGGTAAAATAACAACATGACAGATAGCAGCTGATAGCTTTTACCAATGAACTATACCTCCCAGTCTGCAGATTGCATTGAGAGCTAGGGGCTAATGTTGTGGGCATTATTTGGAATTGCATAAATGGGTTAGCAAAAGCCCGATGGATAGACTCAGTTAATAAGGGCCTAACTTATCTAGGATTGAGGCTGCTGTACTAAGACGTCAGGTCGTTAAATACGAGCTAAGGTCATTAGTCAATAGGAGTCAAAGCAGCAACCTTAGGTCATTAAGAACAAGGTGTAGTTTGCAAATCGAAGCATGCTTCCACAACCATCAGTCCAAGGAAATCCATTCAACTTCCTATTTTTATGGGAACTTGTCATTATTAATTATGTAATCATAATCAAGTCATGATACTTATCTATTATAGATTTACATTCAAACTATAACCCCTCAACCATTATAAAAGGGGATGAAATTATTGTACATGGGACAATTAATCATCATATACAAAACACTCAGCAAAGAGTAATAAAAGCCATGGACGTAGGGGTCAAACTAACTTTCGTCGAACCACATTAAAAACTTTTGGTGTCTCCCTATTCTTTCTCTTTCTTTCTTTCTTTGCTTTCACTCAATCTGTAGTTTAGGGTTTTAGACTTGGGTTGACTATATTCGACCATTAACAGAACCATTAAGTACAAGTTGCATATTTATGTGATAATTTCTTGCGAAAATTATTAATGGTTATCTTTGTGTGGTTGAGATCACGTTAATTTTGAGACCTATTAAATATAAAAAATATATTGTTTAAATAAAATTGTATATTATGCATTCATGTTTTAAGTATGAGAAGATATGAATTTTTAATGCTGTCTTATAACTTGATGCAAGGTAAAAATTTACACAAAATATTTTGAAGAGCTCATATTGAATTACCTGATTTTGCCATAGATGTCATACACGGATGGATAGCTAAATAAGTTGATGAGGAAGCTCTACATATGATGGTTGTGAAGTATCATGAGACATATTATAACTCTAATGTACAGGAGAAAATCTCTAGGTACTATTTTTTGTCTTATATAATTATTATTCAAATTCCTGTTTCAAGTCACATTTTACATGATGGAAAGTTTTGACTTCAAGATGGATCTTTCACTGCAAATAGGCAAGATTCTAATCTTCTGGGATCTTCGAATGGAGCAATATAGTTGAAAACAACAAAATAGATAAGATTATACTTTAGATGGTTTTAACTTACATCAAAAGGTGCAATAATGGTGCATGAAATTAAAAGCATGAAGTGAAGAGATTCATAAAAGCTAAAAAGATTAGCAAAGTGTTGAATTGTATAGTAGAGTGCCACAAAGAGCACAAGGTATACTTTCGTAAGTTGAGTGGTTATGAAAAAAAGATGTTCCCTTCTTAGTGCATTGGTGCACTATTCATAAAGACCATGGCTAGTTTTCTTTAAATGACTATTCAAGAAAATTGCCCCCTAAAAAATGGACATATGTTCTAAAAAAGAAAAAAAAAAGGATAAAAATTTAAAATAAAGGCAACAAGGTAACCACAAGGTAACTGTTTATTCTGTGCTTGATATGTGCATTTGCTTTAGTTATATTTGTCAACCACTTAATTCATCTCGATTTAGCCAATTTGCTTCAAATTTAATATATAGTTGACCTATACCGAAATGGATGGCTAATAGAGGCCATCTCTAAGTTGAAATTTTCACATATTAGAAATTTTAGTCGAACATAAACATCGTGTCAAACTATGTTCTCCTAATCTTGGTTCTAGTAATCGATTAACTCAAGCAATTAACAGTCATACTAAATTGGATTTGGGTAGAATTGCTTAACTAAAACCATGACCTTTGAGATACTTTATGACAAGTTGAACCTTTAATTGGGAGTTTTGCATGTTCTTTAATAAGCAGTAATGATAACTACACCTATAGGTAATCAAAGCTATTCTTTCGCACCTTTTTGAGGTGTTAGATAATAACTGCTCTTTTCCTTACCTTTTTAATAGTATTTTGAATCCTGATATTTCACTTTTCTTCCTCTTTCTTGAATTGTTTAGATTTCTCTCAAGGTTTTCTACTATGTGTGCCTGCTCTTCCTCTATCAATCTTCAATTTTTAAACCTAAATTCCACATAACTCATGGCTATTGCATCTAGTTTTTCTTCCTAAGTGTCTAGGGCCACTAAAGTTCTAGATCCCCATCCAAAAACACTTTCAATCTTCCAGTTTAAGGTATTCATCCCTTCTATTGAATTTGACATTAGCAAAAATGAACTACCAATTTTTTATTTGTGTCCTTTTTCTAATGGGAAACTAAACATGGACTTTTTGGTTTCTGCATAAACCTTTACTGTTATCCAAGTGTATTCTTGTCATTCCATGGGTATCCAAAACTATTAAGGTTTTTGGGAATTTTCTAAGCCCTTTTATGGCTTATTTGAACTAGTTAGATTGAGTTCAGCTAGAAAAAGAACATTTTTAGAAAGAAATAGATATTTTTCATATAATCCAACTATCTCAATTTTTTTTTTGAAATTCATTCCTCTATTAATGGAGGTTGCCTTATGTTTTTGATCTCCTTCTACCAACCACCTTCATGATCCTTATGGCATGATTAACCTTTCATCTTTTAACATCATCATCATTATTAGCTTGAGACCAAATGGTGAAACCGTTTCACCTTTATTTTCTTTATTGACCAAACACTTTTGATAACTTGTTCCTATTTTGACCAAGAACTCCACTTGTTCAAATTTTTTAACAACGTCCCAAGGATCACCTAGTTCTCCAATTTCAAATAGCAAACATATTGCTTTTCTTCTCTACTGGCTTTGTAAACATTTTTTTTTATGTTTCATCCTTAAAGATAACCTCTTGGCTTTTGTCTTTAGCTATTTTACTTCATGAAGGTCAATATTTGGCTTTGGGCTCATTTATGTTGGCTTATCTTTTTGAAAACATTAATTTGGCTATCAACCACCTTAGGGGTCATGATTTTGTTTTTAATTTATGCCTTTCTAGATTTTTTACTAGTGGTTAACTATGACCTTACAAGAAAATTTCAACTTTTCAGAAAATTTTGACTCAAAATTTAAAACTTTATCATATGGGCCTAAACTTTTGCGAGCTTTGTTAAATAAATGACTTAAGTTGAAATCTCTAAAAGAACTATTTGACCTTTTTTTTTCCATTTTTATTCTTTTAACACTGACCATTTTTCACAATGTCTTTTGATGTTTTCTCCCTGGTGTTATGACTAGTTTGGTTTACTTTTGATCCACATCCATTTGATCCCTAAAGCATTGAAATTTGGTCAAACTTCTTATGTCCTAAGTATCTTTTTTTCGATCATCCTCAAGAGTCATCCTTAGGGCTCAAACTACTTTTGCCAAACACCTTGGCTTGTTAAAATGGCCTCGTACATGGATGTCTAGCCATGCTTTTAGATAAATAGTTTCAAGGGTAGACTTTGAGACCTTTCAAATGTTTGTAAGTTAAGGACTCCAAGTTGTCATGTAGGTACAATTTAAGCTACATAAATTTTCTCCAAATCTTGAATACATAGTAAGTTCTTAAAGTCATGGTTATCTAAAACCCCACTTGTATTTCAATGTACCTATTTTTAACAAGCTTTCTCATAGTATGACTATGTAGATTATAGAGGCTTAAAAAAAGTAGTAGGTATGCACATTGCTAAAATAATGGCCTTTGAAAAATATTATAAAGTCAAGTGTGATCATAAGTACTTAAAGTGTATGGTTGTTGATGCTAACGAAACCTTTAACAAAAAAAGGGACGCTTATTATGAACATCACGATTAATTGTAGTGGAAAGACTATAATAAAAACCCTTGTGATAAAGATAAACATTCCTCATTTTAAACCAAATCCAATTCCTTTACCTAATGGATTGTTTAGTTTGGCCAAACCAATCATCTCAAATCCTAAACTTGACGTCATTATTGCCTATCATTTTTCATATCTTTTTGACATCAATCAATTATTAGTGCCCCTTGTGTTAATTTTCTTAGGTAATTTGTTTGATTTTTTATGCTTTATCTCAACTTGTATGTGCTAACTTTTGTTTTGGCTATTTTCAGATGTTGTAGTGCCTATTAAGATTCTTGACATAGCTCAAGGAGATGATGATGCAGTGGAATTATAGTCGTGGAAATATGACGAAAACAAGATGAGGCAAACATTATGTTTCTAGATGACAAACCATTGGGAGCAAAAAAGAAAAAAAAAAGTATTAGAGGAAAACCTACTTCGGATCAACTAGCACCCAGGTGGTCAAAAAAGAAGTGATGACAAAAGGAAAAGGTTAAAAGTCTACAAAGAAGAAGAGGATCATCAAGTTGAAAGGGATTAGTAGTATGGTTTCTGTATGTACTGTGCTTGAGATTCCTTTTCAACCAATCTCTTCAGCTGCCTATGATACAACTTAGTCAAAGGTATTCTTGATCAATTTCATTCTTTGCTATTTTATATACTGACATTGTTCATACAAGATCAAAACCTGATTAACACTATATCTTAGATGGAGCCAATCATAGTAGAACTTGCCACCATTCCAACAATCTCATCTTATGACCTTGCTCGTGTTCAGGTCAAATCATTTGTTTGGAATATTATCTATTCTACCCATTTATTTGTATGTCAACACTTATTCTTCTTAGCACTCTTTTTTTTCAGGGTCAACAGCCATCCAATCTTGATGTTGTACCCTTCATACAAGCCATTGAAAATGTTAGTTAATAGATTTCAAGCCCTTATGATTTTGTCACATGTCTTGAAAAAACACCTTTTAGTCATTAACCAGGTCATCGTGCTAAGATTTCAAGCCCCCCATGATTTCCTTCTTAGCATCTCTTTTTAGGGTTAATAACCATCCAGTTTTGGTGTTATGCCCTTCATATGAGCCATTGAAAATGTCGGTCAACAGATTTCAAGTCCCCATGATTTTGTTATAGGTCCTAAAATAACACCTTTTAGTCATCTTACTATCCCATCAAGCTTGAGTCTTTGTCTTTTCCTAAATCTCTCTATTAAGAAACATAATTACCTAATGTCAAAACAACTCAATGGTTTGATGAGGTAGGTGAAGTGATAACAACTTTGTAATCATGCTATCAGAGGAGGACAACACTTTTTCAATGTGTGTTTCTATCAAGACTAAGTCGGATGAACTTATCCCTACTCTTAAGCAAAGAATGATAGACAAAACACAATAAAGAAAGCCATCCAAACTCTCAACCCTGTCTTGCAAAATGACTTGGAAGTTGTTATCTCAAATGACCATCAACAGAGTGCTCTACAGTCTTCCTTACAAATTTTGTAAGGCATTTTTAAAGCCTTAGTCACCATCAACTTAAAGTCTTTTGTTCTTAATTTCCAAGAACAATTGTAATCCTTCTTAAAAAAGGTTAAAGACTGAGCCACTACTAAAATTATTCTCCAAGAATTATCGTCAAAGAAAGAAGAATTAGTTAAATTCTCCAAACAAGTTGTTGGGACCTAGAAAAATTTGATTAAAAAGTGTAACACAACCATAAAGTTAGTTGAGAGAAAATAAAAAAGGATTACTATATTTGACTTGAAAATTATAGATTTGTAAGAAGAAATTCTTCAAATCAACTAACAAAGATAGAGCTCAATTTGCCAAGAAAGTTAGAAATGTCTTGACTTATGTTAAGAGTACTACAATGCAAGTGAATGAACCTATTGTTGCCAGCAAGATAGTCTAGTTGCATAAGACGGTGGTGACTTGACAATGGAGGGAGCTCAAGTCTACTTTTGATTTGAATTTTAAGAAGATTTTTGACTCTGCTTAACTAATGTTGTAACTTTATATTTTGGATTCCTAATATGCACTTCATGGATTCCTGGTCTATATGTCTTAAGATATTTACTAGTTATGATTTTGGCAATATTTTCATTTACATGCTTTATTTTGTAGATATATCCATTATGACCTTAAATGGCCCTTCCCAATGTGGGGTTCATTTACTATATGTCGACATTTTTTGCATTGGTAGTATGACTTTCTACACTAATTTGCTAATGTCATTTTTTTCTCTTTCAAATGTTTGTTGTAGGACTTAGCCAATTTTGATTTGTTATGGATCAAATTATCTAAAGCTTACCACCTTCCTTCATCTAGATCTTTTAATTTGCTCAGCATCAAACCATTGTAATTAGTCTTAGATAGTTGTTTTTTCCTTTAAACTTTTAAAGATTGAACTATCACTTTGACTGGAATAATAGCATCATGGCTAAACACTAACTTATATAGTTTAACCCTCATTAACTTGTTAAGAGTATTTCTTATAGCATATGAGGAATTATCAAACATCTTATGCCTAATTTTCAGATACTAATCAACATGCTTTTTAATCACATTTATGATAACCTTGTTGGTAGCTTGCATAATATAGTGTCGAAGTCAATGTTTTAATCCCCCATGATTTGGCATACTTTCTAATTTGTCCACCCTATGAACACCATTCCACTATTTATTTTAACTATTTTTGGTAGATTGAATAAAAAAATAATATGACATTCCAAAAGATCAATTGCATTAGAGTGTTTCACTTCTTTGAACACAGTGACTTAAAATAATCTATGGCCATTACAATAAAGTGATGTCCTTGAGAAGATGGTGCATATATTTTTCTGATTAAATTTATAGCCCAACCTCTAAATGGCCCTAGTTTTATCATATAATTAAGCTTTGCTACTAGTATTTTCTAAATTGAACTATCTTTGAATACTCTTTACATCCCTTAGCATAATTAATGCAATCTTTAAGAATGTTAGGCTAATAAAATCATTGTAGAATAAGAATTGATTTCATTTTCACCCCAACTTGGTGTGGACCACAAATTCCTTCATGCACATTAGCCGATGCTACTAATGCTTTCTTATCACCCAATTATTTAAATAATTGTCCTTCTAAACATTTTTGTAAAGAAACCAATTTACTAATACAAATTTGATAGCCTTTACTCTAATATTTTGATAAACTCATATTGAAGGATTTGACAAATAATTTACTAGTAAAGTTTTCCAATCTAATGGCACAATACTAGTTTCATTATGGAACACTTCTTGGGTTTTGATTGTTTCTAGGAAAGCATGTTGAATTAATTTGACATATTTGTTTTTATCAATCTAATATCCAGAGGAAATTTGAACCAATTTGTTGGATTTTTCATTTCCCAATGTTGACGTCGAAATCCGACTCATATAGAGGACCAGAACTTCAGCCAACGAGATGTGGATTTTGGGAATCACCACCCTTGAAGCATTGTGGAAGATGGTCAAGAGGAAGAGCAAGAGGGATTTTTAACGCGGTTCGGCCAAATCCGGACGGTACCGGAACTTACGTCCATGGCGGAAGTTTTATTAATATTGGATATTTTGTAGGAGTTTTTGTTGAATGTGAGTTTTAAATTGAAATTGTCACTCAAAATTATGCAAGTACACATAGTCAATTGTGTAATATAGAGTGAGTGAGTATCGTCTCCACAGGGATTGAATTTCATGCAACTTTAATGTAAA
>JANHAO010012181.1:0-16610 GCA_026873985.1 Saraca asoca | reverse complement strand
AATGCTTATTTTTTTCCTAATGTCATATTATGTTTGATACTTTTTTTTTTTTCATAAAGTCAAAGAGGACACAAAAAAAAAAAAAAACTCACATATCATTTATTCAACATAAATAAAAACAAGTAAGTAAGTAAATAAATAAATAAATATATAATATCATAAAATATAATTTAATTAAATTTTATATAATTTGATTCTTATTTTAGATATTTTGATTACATCTGTATACTTTGATCTTAAAATAAATATCATCTAATCATATTAACATGTCCTTTTATGTTATTTTATATTTATAAGCTAATTCAATAGTTAATTTTACCAAATACTTTTAATACAATTAGCTAGCTTATCAGTTTTTTGCTAACAATTAGTAAAACAATTTGTGTGGTCCCTTGGTGGTGGGTATAAGAATATATTGCGGAAGCTAACTAAGAAAAATTAAGTGGATCTTACCATTTTCTCGTTGGAGAATATGTATACGCCTTTGTTTTAATTAAATCTTTTCTTTTAATGAGATATGCAAAGAATTAATGACCAGTAATATAAAATTGGCAGATGTTAAGAATTAATAACAGAAGTAGTAAGGATATAGAAAAGAATAATTAAAACACAGATTTTTAAAGTGGTTCAACTTGAATTGAAACCGCAATTCAAATCTACTTTACTTGATCTTTCTCAACCGAAATACCTCTTAAATTGAAACAAAAACTATCAAGATTGACAGGTTCATGAAATGCTAGTATTTACAACAAACACACAAGAAATTAATAGGCTTCTTACTAACCTAGAAGAATTGGGGACACACTCTTCTAAACCTAAAGAAAAACACAAGATTAACAAGTTTTTGCTAACCTATACAAGATTTCTAAATCCCTAGAAATCTTAAAAATAAAAAGACAATAACAAAAAAGAAGAGGTAATACAATACCAGTGTTTGAGATGAAAATCTCAAACTATCTAATGATAAACTCAAGTGGTCTTGATCTAGAAGCTTGTAAAAAAATCTTGGAATTTAGATGAGGCGAGAGAAAATCGTGTATAGCTCTTAATCAGAAAGATTTTGTAATGTAATTGTAAAGAAAAACTGTGCGAAAATGTTTATATATGAAAAGTAGCTAGGCTTGAATAACTGTTGTAATTATCTATAACCGAATAACTGATTTTTAGTTATTGCATCGAAGTAGCATCAGTTACAGTCTATTATTTACTAACTCATCGATGTGGTAATTAATGTATAGTATGTTGTACAAAGCCTTCGCATTGATTACTGTATCAAAGTAGTTATTTTTCCTAACTTTTGGTAAACCCGTTTGTTCTTCATGCATCAATGTGACTTTGATTTCTATATGAACTTTTCACAAGTTCTTTAATGCATCGATGTATGCATTGATTTATGATATAAAAAACTATTTTATAAAATTTTGTTTTTCTTCGAATGATTTTTCTACCTTATTATTTATTTTAAAAGTGTTTGGATCAAAGATCAATTAAGTTTATTTACAAGATATCCTATAAAAATAAAATAGAAAATAAATTCTAAAAACTAGTCTTGATTTTCTTGTACCAAAGTTGTATATATTTGAAACCTAAAAACAAAAGAAAATAAGCAGTAAAATATGATAAAGATATATCAGATAAAAATGATTAAAAAATTGCTTTGTAACATCAAAATTGAGAAGTGTGAATGACTTGGACTAATAAGTTTAACATAATTAATAGTTAACTTATTAGTTATTAGTTAGCTTTTCAACTATTTGTACTAAACAGATTCATAATCCCATGTTTGATTCAAAATTTAGAATAATATTTTTGGGAATGTTCACATTTCCAAAATGTTTTGAACCCAATATTCCTATAAGATATTATCATGAAAGAAGGTGGGTATTTTATATTCTCATAGGAATGTTTTACTTATATAAAAATATTATTTTACCTACTATTTTATTAATGTTTTACCACCCCAACCCATCATCACTTATCATCATGGACCATCTCTTATCACCATCCATCGCCATGGACCATCATCCACCATTGTTGATGATAACATACCACCATCTATTGCAATTGATCATTGCCCACCACCCTCCACTATTGTTGACGACCACCACCACTACCTATTACCCACTGCCCATCATAGCTGACCACCACCCATCACCACCAATCTCTATTAACCACTGCCTATTATTAGCTTTCATCATTGATCACCATTTATCATCATTAACCATTACTCACCGTCATTAGTCATTGTCCACTACTACTTTTTATAGTTGACTACATATACTACTCATGACTAGTCAACTTTATGGTGTTGACCATTCAATATTCAATGAGGACACTTTATTAATTTAATAATATTTTTTAAAATATACAAATCGATTAAAACATAATATTGTAACATTCATAGGAATCTTTTTGATTGAATCAAATATAATAATGTGACATTTTTTAAAATTATATTATCGGGAATGTTAAGATTCTTGGGAATATATGATTCCATGAACCAAACGCTACCTTAAATTTAGATTTTTTTCCTTTTTAATTTCAATACTTAGCAAAATATTAAAATTAACTTGTATTATTCATTTAATTATCAGTTTGATAGTTTTTTTTTTTTTAAAATTGTATCATTTCGTGTTTACTTGTTAAATTATTTTTTTCACATAACTTGTAACTCATTTCCATAGTATATAAATGAGTAGACATTAAATTAGATATGTGAAGTTTTAAATAAATACATGAAATTGAGTTGAAAATTAAAAAAAGACAAATTAATATATAATGATATTGTAATATTTATTTGAAAAGTTAATTAAAAATCACATGATTAACAAGAACTGTTGATTGGGTGGACAACAAAATTAATTCCAATTTTGTTTTTTATAGTTTAAAGTTTCATGTTTGAAAATGGCAATATTAGTAAGACAAAAATCCAACTATCTTAAAATTGAAAAGAAATTTGTGCATTTCTTCCAAATCAATAATACCAAACACTTGTGGAAAGCATATACCATAGACTTTTATTGTTATTCCCTATTTCTTCTTTAATTTAAAAATTCATTTTCCCTGATATTACTTTTACCTGTCGTTTATATTGCTTACAAAAAATCAAAGATTTCTTCTCAATATACATTTGTTGTTCAATAATACAAATAACATTGTTTATACTCTGTCCTCACTCCAATCTCCACTATTACAAGCCCCCTTTGATTTTCTTCCTTGTTCTTTTACAAGTTGTTGATGGTTCTACAATAATAATATTCTTCAGACTAGAGCATACTACTTTTAGACTTAGCTTTATCGTTTAATATTGGAAAAACAAGACTATCCATTTCATTCAAGCTAGTAGATTGAGGAGCGGACAACAACAAAAAGATTGAGGAGTTTAACTATGAAATCACTAAGTTTCCAATAGAATTACTTGCTAATCCTTTCTCCAAAAGAATTTGATCAATCCTACATAGTATTACTTGCTAATCCTTTGGTACCAAAAACATGATTTATTATGGCCAATTTTGGGCAATCAATAGGGTTTTAAGCGGGTACAATAAATAGTGCAAAAATCAAGAGAAAGTTGATTACAATGTGAGGGTCGCACTGTCCACTTTCAAGTGTACGACATCCAAGGACAAACTATAAACCTGAAGCAATCGTATAACAATGGAGAAACACTACATCTCAAAATTCCATGTGGTCTCGGCGATAACTTTTGGGACTTGCAATTCCTCAGCCAAGTTAAGGGATGCTGATATCTGAAAACGACAACTTATGTTAGAAAATCTAATTAATTATCTGTAGGAATTTAAAATAAGTTCCTCAAAATCAATCATCCAACCATATTTATGCGGGGCAAAAATCAAATCATACTAGAATCCTCTATGCCTTAATTTTAGACAAAATTAATACTTTCGCTCCCAAATTTGTAATTGTAAAGCGATTGCAAATTTGTCCCTATAATAAATTTAGTGGCACAATAGTTCCTCAATTCACTACCATTCATGCAACTTAACTTTGTCTACACGTTTGCAAGCACCTTATAAATTTGAGACGATAGTGTAAATTTCGTAGAAGCAATACCAATTTTTTCCCAATACTACGGAACAAAAATTACGACTACACGGGCCAGTAACTCACTAGGGATCAATCCAAACCACCTCTTTCCATATTAGTAATGTTATTACGTTCCTACATTCACGTTCTGCTAAAAAAGGATGATGAGAACGGGAATAACAAAATCAAGAGTGAAAATGAACTTTTTAGCCTTTGTTTGCCAAGCACAATGAGGAGGAATTGGCAATTATAAAACACCAATACTTCATTTTTTATCGCATATCCATATCCAATACATGCTATTATTGGATACTTGATAATACGTATATTTTATTGACTTATGAACTTGCTCTTTTATATTTGAAATTAAATGGAGATCTTTACTATTAATCTTAATATATCTATGAAAGCATATTTTATTAACATTTTTTAAAATTTAAGCAAATTGTTGATTAATTGTATTAAATATTCATATATATATATATATAATATGTTTATAACATTTTATTCATAATAATTCTGCCATATCCGTATCCTTAATTTTTGAAAATTTGAAGTATCCTTGTATCATATCCGATACAATACACATATCAGCATCGATGCTACATAAATTGAAAATAAATCTAAACATGACACATGTATTCACATAACAAATATTTATTCCTCTCATTTCCTTTTCCTCTTCATTTTGTTTCATAAATAAACCTAATAATTGGTCCATTGTAAGAGAAATGAAGGACACAAAAGATAGATGCCAGAACCATTTTCAACCCTTAATAAATTTGTTTTTCACCTAAAAAGGTAAAATAAAAAATATTGATCTTATGGGTTTGCATAAGATTACTACTTACTAGTTCAGCTATGGTAGCTTTATTATGCAAATAGAATTCTCTGCCCTACAAGGAGGGCTACTTCCTCATTTAAAACAACCTAAGTTCATATGGTATAAACCAAATTACCTTAGAAAAATTTTAATTTTCCATAAAGAACCAAAATTAAGTAAAATCAAATATCAGTCTATTTGTGAGCCCAAGGCTTCTAATCTCGTAGCATTTTCACAGAAACTGCTACAAATGGATCTTCCATAATCTATTAAACAACAATCCCTTAACCCTGATGCCTCTATGTTTAGAGTTAAACTTCAACAAGGCCATCAATCATCTTCATCACGATATCTTTAATTGTGAATTACTCTTGATTTCTTCATTTTTAGTAAATATTGATATCTAATCAGGGGAAAGGCATACAACTGAAGTGAGTAAACTTAATCTCACAGGTTATGGCAATGTGTCCACAAAGGGCCAAACTATGGTTGTCCAAAATTTATGATTGCCTTGGAAAAAGTAATATTACACAACATGCTAACTCCAATTGGGACCTAACACCAGCAAGAGTATGACCACTTTCTCCTTATAGAATCACACACTACATCGTAACATTAAGCAAAATGTAACTTTCTAGCTTCAGCTCTAGCACAGTTCTATGTTCAATTGCTGAGGATCTGGACTAAATTACCAACCAAGATCTGTTCCAGACGGCAGGCTGGAAGTAAAAATGAAGTAAAGATTATGGTCACCGCAAGTCAGAGGTCCCCACACCCCTTCCAAGAACAATGAGTGTGTTTGGTGCATTCAATAAGTAGCTTATAACTAATTGACTTGGTCAATAAATTCTTTTTTACAAGTATTTGGCATACTAACTTGTTGAAAATAATAAGCTTTGTTTTAATAAACTACTCAAAGTAACTTACAGCTTATAAGTTATGAGCTTTCAATCTTTTCTTCTAAATTTACTCATTTTTTTTATTAATTGACATTTTATATTCTACATCTTCATAACACTATATTTATCAATATTTTTCTAATATTATAATATTTTCAATGATTGTTTTTTTTTTCTACAAAGTCAAAAGGGGATAAAAAAGGCAATTACATCCTATGTCCATTAATTTAACATAAGTAAATAAAAAATAAGTAAGTAAATAAATATATTATACCATAAGATATAATTAATTAAATTTTAGGTAATTATATTTATATTTTGAATATCTTTATTACATCAATATATTTTAATATGAAAATAAATATGAATTAATTTATTTCATATATTTATTTATATTAACCCGTGTTTTTTATCAATTTATATTTATGGGCTTGCTATTCAGCTAATTTTACCAAATATTTCTAATACAATTAATTAGTTTATCAACTATTAGTTAACACATCAAAAAGTTAATTTTTAGCTTATTAACTTAGTCAAACAACTCTTTTTCAGATTTTAAATATTTTTGCTGCACTAACTTTTTGAAAAAAAAAAAAACTCTCTTTTGAAAAACTACTTGAAATAGGGTATAATTTATTTGAATAGAACTTTCAATTACTTTTTTCCAATTTATCCATCTTCTTTTGATTGATTGATAGCTCATGTCTTCATTAATTAGAAACTCTCATTTTCAATATTTTTTTTATTTTTTTCACATAGCCAAGACAAAAAAAAAACTCACATATCATTTTATTTTGACCTATGCCATTAATTCAATATAAATAAATAAAAATAAGTAAATAAATATTTATATGATGTCATAAATACATTCATTAGATTTTAGATAATTTTATTTTTATTTTGAATATCTTAATTACATTAATATAACTTAACCTCACAATAAATATGAATTAATTTATTCTATATACTATCTATTCATATTAATATGTCTTCTTATGTTATTTTATATTTATAAACTAGTTTAACAACTAATTTTATCAAACACTTCTAATACAATCAATAACTTATTAATTTTTAATTTTCAACTAACAATTAATAATCAATAAAACAGTTAATATCTAACTTATCAATTATTTGCAACAAAAAAATTTTAACAGCTAATAGCTAGTTTATTGACTATCAATCAATTTACGTGCGTCAAACAGATGCAAAAGGGGAAAGGTTTAAACAAACATATTTCCCACACAGCAATAAGCAGGCAAATATTCACCTTAAAGCATCCACTCTGCTTTGAATTCCGTGACCATTCCACTCCCAACAACTTGCTTGATGTCTGGTATGAGGCCTTCAGCGAGTCATCACCGTAAACTCTCCGTGAAACAGCAAAGTCCCAAGAATTCTTAGCCAAATCGTAGCAGGGCTCGAATGTAGTAATTCCCTCATGAACATAAGTATACTTTAACTTACAATTCTCAGTACCAAGCATGTAATTAGCAGACACCTTGTTAGCAGAATCCAACACCAATGTTCCGTCCAAAATAGTCCTGTTGTCGCCTCTGCTATGTATGTAAGTCATATTCAATGGCTTCTCCCCAACCCTAATTGTGTTCATAAACTGAAATCGAAAATCCTGCAACACCAAAGAATTCCAATATAATATTTAGAGGCAGAAAGTTAAAAAAAATAAAAATAAAATATTATGAGTGAGAAATCAAAGCAAGCCATGGCCATATTCAAAATATAGCAGAAAAACAGAATTAAAAAGATAAGTGATGAAATTAGCGCCACCAATATAAATTTAGAACAATTCTATTGGATTCTGGAAATTTTATGGACAAATAGATATGAACTTGGGAAACTATGCAATAGTTTTGAAGAACCTTTTTGGGAACATTGTAATCGACAACAAAGGAGCCGGGTTTCTCGACAGCGAGAGCCAAGCCGGTTAAGCTGGGACCATTGACGACTGTGGCGTCGGTGATAGAAGCTCGAAGTTTGACATCGCCGGCGTTCACGGCAAGTGTTGCAGCAGCGCCGCCGTTCCTGTCTATGTCATATCTGCCCTTCAGGGAGGCCTTCATTGTAAGCAACGCAGATCGGAGGTGTGAAGAGTTGAATTAAGTCAGGTTTGGTGAACTTCGTTCAAATGGAAGTTAGTAATGGTATTTTGTTTTCCAAGACATCCCAAAAGGAGCGGTCAGCAAATGGGCCTGGTGAAGCTTTCTGCGTTTCGTTAATCGGCCCAGTTGGGTCATAAAGCACTTCAGCATTCCCTCCTATGGGCCACTATCACTAAAACTTCTGTAAATGACACTACCATCTGATGGAGTGGTAAAATTAGCCCTCACAGCTCACACTATTAATAATGAGGATATGAATTTAATATCATTTTTTTTAATTTTCCAAAATTTTCCAAATCTTTGGATCTAAAAGGAAATTATTATTTTTTTGGTAAAATATTGAATATCCGACATGTTTCAAAACCAACTTATGTCACTAAACTTTGATATCCAACGTTTAATCCTTCTAAAATTTTAACTAAAATAAACGAATTATTTTTTTTTAATTCTAATAAGAATTTGTCCTAAAATGGAATTGGTTCTGATTATCTTTGATTTTAATTTTAATAATTTTTTTATTTTAAATTATTTTCTTGATTTTATTTGTATTTCAATTTAATTTTGACAGTTGAATAAATTAAGGCCTACAATTTAATCCTTTCATTTCATATTAAACAAAACAAATCAAAACTCATAGAATTTTTTTTTTTTAAAAAACACACATATAAGAAAAAAAAATCATGAAAATTACATCCAATAGCCTATAATCTAACTCTCAAACTTTATATAAAACGAAGCAAAAGTAACAACCAATTTTTTTTTAGATTCCTAAACAGAAAAAAAAAAAAATTCTCTTAGTAAAAAATTTTCTTTGTTTCCCTCAATTTGTTAAAGTGTTTCACCGCTTAGGATAATGTTAAAGCTAAATTACTTTATTACTCCTTATAGTTTCACTTAATTTTTAATTAGATCCTTATAGTTTAAAAATTTAGAATTTGATCCTTATATTTATTATTTGTTTTTAATTAAATACTTCTTGTCACATTCTAATTAAATTCTGTTAATAATTAGTACATATTACAAAGTTTTGATGCAACTTGAAGATTGTTGATGAAAAAGTTACATATAATTTGAATTTATGTTTTAAATGACAAATAATATAGAGAAATCATGACATTTTATGGATCATGATGTACTCAACAAGAAATTTTTGGAAACAAATTGATAAGTGAACATGAACAAACACTTTCTAGTGAAGAAGCCAACTTGCTTGCCTGGAGTACAAGGAAAGTAAAACCTGATGAGTTGGTGATGGATGACCCTGATAAAGTGATGAAAGATCAGATTGGCTTGGGGAATTTTTCAAAAGATGCTAAGATGGAGGATATGTTAGCCTTGCTAGCATACATTCTTTAGTTTTAATGTTGAAAAATATTTTTGATCAATATCTTAATCTATTTATGTGTTTAATATTTGTTAAATGTTTACAAATTCAAAGTTGATCAATGATATTCAAAAGATCTACTTTAAATATAGTATTTTTTTATTGATTTTATTAAGATCTTTTGTAAGTATGTTCTAATCCAATTTGATCCAACCAAGTTCTTAAACTAGTTAAATTGAGATAGAAATAAATTATTTGATATGAGCTTTAAATAAAAGTTTTCAAACAAGGTTTTCAAATACTCTTTTACAGGTGAAACTTTTATAAAAATTATTTCTCACTATATGAATCGATTTATGAACTATTCATACTAGAAAACTTATGGAATGAATTTGAATTAATTTATAAATAATTGTTTTGAAAATTTGTTTTATCGAAGGTTTGGAATATTTCTAAATCAATTATGTAATTGATTCATGGTTTTTTACATTACAGTGTAAATCAATTCATGCATCGATTCGATCAAGAAGTTCTTGATGATCTTCATAGATGAATTGATTCACAAATCAATTCATTAGTTGGTAACTACTTTGAATCAATTCACAGACTGAAAGTTAGTTATTTTTCAAATGTTGGTTACAACACACTATAATACCCCAAGCTTTATTTCAAACAAAATAATTTTTCACATCATTCAGTGCAAAAAATAGAGAAAGCTTAGAGTTCAAAATTGATCTATCACTACCTCATTGGATTTCATTTATTCAATCATTCTTGGAGCAAACTTGTGAATAACGCATACTAGATGTTTCAGATTTACATCTTAATTATAGTGTTGTATTTCTAACTCTATTCTTGTTTTCTGTTTTTAGATTTCTAGGTTGACAGAAATTTGAGATACCGAGGAAGAGGTTGATCTTTCCTTTGCATCCTTCTAGAATTGTAAAGTTGATCATAATTTGTAGGAGGTCTAGAGAATTCTTGTAGTATCTTTTTTAATTATGAGGTTGATCATGATTAGTAGAAGATAAAAGAACTTTTATATCATTGGTTGGCAAGAGCCCGACTAAATCTTATGTAATAGGTTGGCAAGAGCCCAATCAAATCTTGTAGTATAAACTGGTGTGTAGGAGCCAGGTTAATTTTTATGGTTATTAATAAAAGTATTCATCGATTGAGGATTGATCCAGTGGATATATACTTTAATTGCGGTTTCAATTGAAGTTAAATCACTTTAAATATCTTTGTGTTCTTTATTGTTCTTTATCTTTACTGCAAATTATCTTTCTGTTACACACATATATTTTGTGTTTGCTATTTTGGTTTAAATGATTAATTATTTCTGTTATTCAATATTAGATCTAACTAATGACTCCAATTTAATTTTGATTATCCAATAAACATAATATGAAAATATTTTTTAAAGACTTCCACTGTTGTAAATCTAATTAGAATCAAATCTATATCAAAAGATCTAAAGGGAAAAATCATTATTTTGGGACCAACAAGGTATTGGTCATAGAAGACAAATTTTGTCATATAGATATAGGCTGATGGGAATTACTGGTGCTTATAATGATGAGAGTGACTAGGATGATATGATGCAGGAAGGGCCCTTGGATAAAAGTGAGGAAGTAGACATTCCTGTTAAGAACCAAGATCCTCTTTGCCCTATTATTTTGATATCTCTAGAGGAAAGATGTGAATGGTGTAAACCTTGGTGAAGCTCGCTTATAATTAATCTGTTGGAAAGAAAGATTAATTTTAAATATCTCAAGACCAAATTGTAAAAGCTCTGGAATCTCAAAGGGAGTAAGCAATTGATTGATATTAGGAATGGTTACTACACAGTTCATTTTACAAATCAAGATGACTATGGTAATGCTTTAAGTAATGGATTGTGGATGATTGTAGAACAATACTTGGTGGTTCAATGTTGGAGGCTGGAGTTCAATTCGTACAATAACTAGTTTAGAAAGTTAGCGATTTGGATTAGAATTCCTGGACTCCATTTTTAGTATTACAGTAACCACTTTCAGTGGAGGATTGGGAATATAGTGGATAAGGCTTTGAAGGTGGATATGCCCACACAAAGAGAACTAGAGCCTTAATAATGAGAAGGGAAGTGATATGATTGAGAGTTGGGAATTCATGTAGAGTTTTGTCTAATAGTCTTATTTCAAACAATAAAAAGAAAAAAGAACTTGAAAGAAGCAAGTAAACAAGCTTTGGAGGCCCAAAGTGTCATCTAAATGATGACCAAAATAATTCTAAAATGCTTAGCCTAAAGTTAAATGATGGGAACACTATAGTTACAATAAATAGAGCTAATGTTTTAGGCAATAGTGGGGAGATTGCAACTATATCCCTAGATGTGAACTCAAGTCCCATGCAGATTAAAGGGAAGAACAAACTTTCTTTTGTACCTGAAACTTAATCAATTACGGATAGCTTGAAATAAAAACTACTAGATTATTTGAAAACAGATGACTTAATGAAAATGTATGCATCATTAGTGTTAAAAAAAGAGTTGGCCAACCTTATAGGCTTATCAAGGGTAGAGCACCACACAGTCTAGGGTATCTTATCCTATGTTCTAATATTATCTTTCTTTTTATGAGTGTAGTATCCTAGAATTGTAGAGGTATTGGATCCTGTTCTTTTATGTCTCAAGTTTAGGACCTTATATGACTGCATTCACTTAGTATGATTTTTACTATGAAAACTAGAATTAAGCAGAATAAGGTTGATGAAGTCATTAAAAAGATTGGCTTTGATAGTTGTTATAAGGTTCACCTAATAGGCTTCTCTGGAGGAATATGGATGCTGTGGGATACTAATGTGTATAATGTTGTGATTCTTTCATCTCATTTTCAATATATTCATACTCATGTTTTGGCAAAAATAATTCCTTTTCTAGTTTAATTACTAGAGTTTATAGTTCTCTTAATCCTATTAAAATATAGGCACTTTAGGAAGGTCTCACCCTTTTTGTAGTTGCTTCAATTGATTTTTTTGGCTTATGTTAGGGGATTTCAATGCATACACCCATTGGTCAGAGAGGTTAGATAGTGTAAAACTTAACTGGCACAATATGAGACAATTCTTAAAATGTATGAACCAATGCAACCTATTTGACATGGAGTTTAAAGGTCTAAAATTCACTTGAGAAAGGAAACAGACTTGATGGATGTATTTCTAATATGGAGTGGGGAATGAACTTTTTAAAGGCAATTTTGATCATAAGCTCGTTCTTCTCTATCTATATGGTTCTTATACAAAGAAATCATGGTTAAAGGCCGTTTCGATTCTTATCTGCTTGGCTCACAAATGATTCATTTGGTGATGTTGTGAAAATTTCATGGAACCGGCAAAATAATTCGATGGATGTTGTATCTAATTTTTAGGATTTTGTTCAAACATGGAATAAAGAGATCTTTGGAAATATATTTAAAATAAAGAGATGTATTATGGCCTTCTTGGAAGAGAAAACTAGAAGAGCAGTATTACTTTTATCTTTTCGATTTAAAGAAGGAGTTATGGAGGGAATATGAACAAATTCTATTATACGAAAAAGTTACATAGTTTCAAAAATCCCATTGCAAATGGCTTATGCATGGGGATAGAAATACAAGATTTTTTTCATACTTCTATTATCATCCATCAGAAAAAAAAAGAATTATTAAAGGATAACCATGGCAATTGATGTAATGAGCCATAAGTTTTGAAAAATATGACAGTTGATTATTTTAGCAACCTTTTTGCAAAGGAAAATCAATATAATTGCTCTTTCCTTTTAACTAGCAAGTTCCCTTCTCTTGGTCTCAAAGATTTGTCTTAGTCAAAAGCTTTTCGAGAATGAGGAGATTAAACAAGTTATTTTTATCATGAGGGTATTGAAAGCTTATGGTATTAATAGATTGCATGCCTTATTTTTTTTCTGAGAGTTAATGGGAGATTGTTGGTAAATTTGTTTGTGATTTTGTCAAGGAGGCTTATATGAACTAGGGAAAAATTATAGAGATTAATGAGATGTTATTGGTTTTAATTCCAAAATTGGATATTCTTGAGCAATTATATGATTTTTACCCAATTGGCCTTTGTAACATTATTTACAAAACTATTGCAATGATTATTGCAACTAGATTGAAGGTTTCATGCCTAATATTATTGGTCCAAATCAATACAATTTCATTCTAGGATGGTATAGTTCTAATAATATCATTATAGCTCAAGAAGCAATTCATACAGTGAGATCAAAAAAAGGAAAGAAAGGCTTCATGGAGAATAAAAATGATCTTACAAAGGTGAAGATAGTCTAGATTGGGCTTTTTTGAGGAGCACTTTGGGAAATGTTGGTTTTAGCCATCATTTTATTTTTCTAATCATGCATTGTGTCTCTACTTATAGCATGTGTATGGTTTGGAATGGTAAACTATCTTATAGCTTTTATCCTACTAAAGGTATTAGGGTGATCCTCTTTTTCCCTATTTGTTTATCCTATATGTTGAGAGACTTGCTTAATGCATTAAGATTGCGATTAATAATAACATATGGAAGCCTATTTGTCTTCTAAAAGAAATGGTACTTTTATCTCTTATCTATTTTTTGCAGATGATATCATTTTCTCATACAAATATTCATAGACCAAGTGGAGGTTGTTAACTTTTATCTTGAGACTTTCTATTTATGTTCTAGAGAGAAAGTGAATAAAGTTAAATCCAAAGTTTTTTTTTTCAAAAATGTAAACCATAATAGAGTTAAAGAAATAGGTGAAGCTCTTTGTTTTATAGTTATATCAGATTTGGGCAAATATCTTAGGACATCTTTGCATCATAAAAGTGTCTCTAGGAGTTCTTTTAATTTCATTTTGAACAAGGTATCTTAGAGATTGAGAGTTTGAAAGGCTAAAAATCTTTCTTTGGTCGGATGAATTACTCTTACTAAATTAGTCATTACAACAATTCCTTGGTATTGCATGCAAACTAACCTGTTACTTATCTCAATTTGCTCTTTAATAGAAAAACATAGCAGTGACTTCTTTAGGCCAGGAATGATAATAACTACAAAGTCTATCTTATTGCTTGGAATCATCTTTGTAAACCCAAAGATGCTGGTGAAATGGGCTTATGTAAGATTAGGGAATGTAATGATGCATACCTAATGAAAATTGGCCAGGGGCTTGATAAAGTATTTGGAATTGCTCTGACCAAAAATCTTGAGAACTAAATATGATTGTGGACTTTGAAAAATGCCCAACATAATCTGGATGAGAGGGGATTCTAATTTGTGGCAAGGCATTTGCAATGTTTAGGATGTAGTGCCAGAAGGCTTGAAATGGAACATTGGTGACGAACTTAAAGCTTGTTTCTAGAAAGATGCATGGATCCCGGGGTGTAAGGCTTTGATTAGTTATGATAATATTTGTATTCTTAGGGCTAAAAAAAAAATCTTACTATAGCTTTTTATGTTATTTATGAAGGAGAGTGGGATAACTTTCAAATTTTTGTAAATATTCTTCCTGAGTTTATAATTTCCAAAATGATGAATGTTGTTCCCCCTGATCAACAAGTTGATCCAAATACTTTATCTTGGTCAAAATCTCTTGATGGAAGGTTCTCAATAAAATCAATGTATAATAGTCTCACCGAGAATGATTTGGTCACCTACTCCCCTTTGTGGAAGAAAATATGGAAATGGTTTGGCCTAGAAAGAGTTAGAACCTTTCTTGGGTTGTTGGGAAAAGAAAAAGTCTTAACTAGTAGCCAAAAAAGAGTTCATAAATTATGAGATTCAGATTAGTGCCCAAGATGTGAGAGTTCTTCCAAATCAATTTTACATATGCTAAGGGACTGTGAAGAGGTATATAACTTATGGTTGTTTTTAGTTCACCCTAAACACTAGTAGAATTTTTTTATTCCCAATTTAGGAGTGGTTGTATTAGAATTTATGAAATGAGCTTGGTAGGTGGAGTGTAACTAATTAAGCTTTTATGTTTGGATTTGTTTGTTAGTTGATCTGGTTGAACCAAAATAAATTGGTATTTGAAGGTGCTTGTGGACCTCTTCATGGAGTTATTTTTACTGCCTCAGTTAGAACCAAGGAAATGGTTACAACCTCTTTATTGTTAAAGGGGACCATGAATTATATCCCAACATTTGAAGCTATGATTGGTTGGTAGTTTCCTATGGATGATTGGTTGAAATGCAACTCTGATGGCTTTGTCAGGCACAACTACCTAATAGGTTGTGGAGCAGTATTCCATGATGCATTAGGATTTTGGGTCTTTAGTTTCAGCCACTATCTTGACTATTGATGTATGTTTAATCTGCAAGTGCACAACGTAGTTGTAACTAGTACCGGCAAATACGAGTCGATCCCACAGGGAAGCTATTTCAATTGTTAGAATCTTTACAATTTTACTATCCAAATCAATAATGAGGAAATAAAAGAAATAAATAGAGAGAAATTAAAGAAAGAAAGAAGAACAGAAAAATAGAAGAAGAAATTAATTAAAGAAAGCAAAGAAAGTAAAGTAATAATTAAAAAAGATACTAGATGTTAAAAGCCTAGGATTAGGATTCACCTCAATTATGATTTTTCTATAAATAATGTAGATTGTTTCCTATCACAATTACTTGGATTATTGGGGATGGTTTAGCCAACATTCACTACTAGCCTCTTTTGAGGTCTAATAATTGTATTTACTCTTAACTTAAAAGCCTACTTTCGTGGTTTAGATCAATTTAAACCCTTTAAGATTTGTGTTAACCAATAATGACTCCTAAAGAAATCTTATATACTTTCATGATTAAAATCTCTTTATTCAATTGTTGAGTTCCGGTGATAATCTTTTCCTTTTGGTACTTCAACTGTCTAGCTAAGATTAGATAAAATACTGGCCACATATTTTATCAAACTACAACTGCAAGCATGCAACAATTAAACCCATTAATGCCAGGCAATTATAAAAGCAAATTATTCAATAGTGATAGGAAACCATAATTGGGCTATTCCTAATCCTAGATAGGTATCTACTCATGCATAATGAAAATAAGAAAAAGCAAATCATAATAGGCAAAGAAAGATGCAAGAATGCAAGAACAAGAAGTAGATGTAACAAATAAAGAAAGATAAGATGCAGAAAAATAAAGAAAGAAGATGATCAAGAATAGAAGTAAAGCAAGATAAAAGAAAGCAAGATAGATGCAAATTAATGAAGAAAGTAAAAGAAGATAAGAGAAAAAGAAGAATAATGATGCAAAAGAACTAAAGAAAGAATGTAGATGCAGATGAAAGAAAGCAAAGAAATTATAAAGATGCAATGAATAAAAGAAAGATGATGCAGAAAAATAGATGCAAATAAAAGAGAAAGATGAAGAAGAAGAAGAAAGTAG
>JANHAO010012180.1:0-16534 GCA_026873985.1 Saraca asoca | reverse complement strand
GGGAGTTTCCTTAGCCAAAGGGGAGAAGAAATTTTTGAATTTCACAGCCCTTGGCTGCCCCTTAAGCCAAGGAAACCCAACAGTTTGTTCAAAGCAATTACCTTAACTGAATGAGATTGCTTGTTGAGTAGGTGACCTTCTTCAACCATTTTTGTACTATAAGAGACTTCCAAAATGAAATAGCAACATGCTTGCTCTTCTAGGTAGAGATATGATGTTCTTGTTGGACCTGGTCAAAAAAGATTTAAACACAATCTTTTAACTACCCATTTAGACCCAATTTCTTACCATAATTTCCTAAAGAAAAAAATATGGATTGTTGTCTCATTATATAATAAGGTTTCTTACATTAGAGATATAACATTAAGTATAAAGACTTTGTTTTTAATAGAAAATATTTTGACCAAAAGTTAACAAAGTCCTTCAAAAAATATCCATTGGATATAGGTCAATAGTACTTTTACTCATTTAATTTTAAAATATTAGCTAAGCCATATTGATATACTCATTAGTACTTATCTTACAATGAGTTTCTTATTATCAAAACAAGTAACTTATAAATATTTGCATATTTAAAGCTTATTTTGCACATGAAGAAATAAAGGTTGATGATATAAAGAAATGATGGTTCAAAATGTGTTAGTGAAACTGGACTTTTTTTAGCTCAAAACATTTTTATCCCTTTTAATATATTTAAATCTTTTTCTTTAAGAAACATGTCTTTTCGATATTAAATAATTTTACTAAATTAAAGTCCAAAAAATAAATTAATTCAAAAAGCCCTTTTGATTCCTAAAAAATGTTAATGGAGATTGTTGAGATGGAGCATTAAATGACATGGTAGCAAAGGAGTAATAAGATGACTATTTGAGATGACATAATTTTCATAAAAGAGGGCTTAAATCTCTATATTTTTTGGACAAACAAAACTATTTCTTTCATGTTTTTGCTTATTTTCTTAAATATTCATGCAAAGTTTTTACCATTATTGCTAAAGATATAGTTTCCATTTCAATGGCCAACTAATGCAATAAATCCTTTGTTTTTGGTTTGCCTCTGTCTAATAAAGTAGTAGAATCAAATAGGTGAAAATTAAAGAAGTAAAATCACCAGAAACTTTGGTGTTAGAACTTGTTAATGGTGAAATAAAGAGGGTTTTAATTTATTTCAAGACAAAGCTAATAGTATAGGCATCTTTAATTCACAATAAAACTTTACTAATTAATTTAGCAAATCATGAGTTAGTAAAAAAAAACCATTATGAAATCAGAGACTTAACTTAGTCGTATATTCAAAGCTTATTTCATCATTTCATTTTCTTTTATAAATTTTGTCTCCAAACCTATATCCTTTGATAAATACCCAAGTTAGCCATCTTTAGCTTGACAAATAATAATACAAAATGGAGAGAAGATGAGACAAATTATTAACTTCTTTAGCAATCAGTGGTTTGGGCTAATAGTTAAGTTTTGACCTCTTAAATGAAATTAGTTACATAAATTACATGGCACCATTTATGTTGTATCCACTCCAAGGTCAATGCATGTCATAGGCTTCTTTGAATGCTTAGAGTGGTATTTACAGATCGTCTAAGCCTTCGAGATCACTAGTAGTAATATTCGAACTTAAGATATGAGTGGTCAAAAATAATCAATCTTACCAACAGAGCCAACCCAAGAGGTTTAATAAATAAATAATATTATTTGACATTTAGTAATTTAACTTATAATAAATTAACTAATTATGCTAGTCTAAAATATTATTCTAACAATCTCTCACTTGACCAGTATAGGTCAAGAAAAATAATATCATGGAATACAGTGACAATAATAAATGTCAAATAATGATTTGGTACTATATAACCATCAGTTAGTAACATGATCATAAGCCTTTTAACATTGGGATTATCATATCCAATAAGGATACTGATGTCACACATGTTAAGACTTATACCTCCGTGACCAAATGTAAAGTGGATAGAAAAATGAGAAATATAAAATGACAAATCTGATCAGATGTAAATCTCACCAAAATGGTTCTAATATCTACACAAGATGCATACTAAGACTCTTCAACATATCTTAGCACAAAAAAATTGAGATTGGGTTAAAATATCTCTACATTATAACTAAGCAGTATGCATTGATTTTATTATAATTGTGCTCAATAATAACATATGACAATGAAAAGTCATTATGACAACATCAATAATTCATATATACTTCCACTAATCCAAGATACCCCAAGGCTAAAACAACCCCATTTTAGTGTTGTAAATGGTAGAAGTCTACTTATAAGTGGGTTCACAAATACATGACTATCAACATAATATAATTATCACAGATACACTTCTACTAACACAATATATCAGAAGGCAAAACAACCCCTTTGAGCCAACACTACTCCAAATGGTAAAAGCCTTTTAATAGTGAAGTTCCATAGCCATTTAATATAAGTATAAAATTTATCGAATTTTCTCTCCAACAACATTAGGACATATAAGAGAAGTAGGCAATAATAGAGTTGTCATAACATAAACATTTGGCAAGAGGCTTTCAAGCACTAATACCTAATTCAAATTATTGCCTTATAGAAAATATCAAACTTTGTTATTCATGCTGAGGTAACTATGAATATTTATTTAATATTAATCACAAAATAACATTTCCTATTGTCATAATCACATATTCATAAATGATCGATACTTGATAACTAAAACATAGTTATTTCCACATGTAGGTGAATCAACTACAATGAATAAGTACAACGTCTTTTTGAGGTAACTATAAATGTTTATTCGATATTAGTAACAAAATAGTATTTCATATTGTCACAAACACATATTTACAAAGAATTATTAATTGATAGGTCAAACACAATTAGGACTTGTGAGTACAATGTCATGCTAAGGTAACTATGAATGTCTATTTGACATTAATAACAAAATAGTACCTCATACTATCATAAATACATATTCATAAAGAATAATTAATTGATGGGTTGAACATAATTAAGACTTGTGAGTACAACGTCCTATTGAGATATCTATGAATGTCTATTCGATAATGGTAACAAAGTACTACCTCATACTATCACAAATACATATCTATAAAGGATCATTAATTCATAAGTTAAACACAATTAAGATTTGTGAGTACAATGTCCTACTAAGGTAACTATGAATGTTTATTTGATATTAATGACAAAATAGTATTTTGTATTGTCACAAACACATATCCACAAAGCATTATTAATTGACTAGTTAAAGATAATTAAGGTTTTCTCCTTTTAATCGAGGGCTCAACCTTTACTCTAAAACAACTCAAGTATAAACAAAATATAGATGACTATGATATTTGAGTATACAATTATGTCATTAACAACGGAAGTATATGAGACCAATCACACTTTTACTATCGTTATTAGGACATAACAATAATTGAATCTCCACTTCTTTTCAAAAAAAAAAAATATGAAAAGATAACCTCTTTAAAATCTTACTACTTATGTTCTTTAAAACAAATAAAAATTGATCATAATATGATCTATAATATTTGATATGTACATAAATAGACATATTACCTAATCCTAATACAAGGATATTGGGTTTATAAAGATCTCATAATTATATCAAATAATATTATACAAAGGCATGTCCACTATTATATAATTCATAAATCACATATGCATAATTAAAATATTTTTTTAGTATATAAAATAATTTTTATTTTAGTTTATTATAATTAGCTTTATGATAGGTGGATACACAATCAATCAAAAGTCACGTACATTAGATCGTCAAGTCATTTGTTAAGTTTAACAAAATAACCAATCAAACACGAATTCAATAAAAATTAAATTTTAATATCAATTGTGTCAAAATAACATAATTTAAAAATTCATTAATTTTGTAAATTTGACAAAATAACATTTTTGACTGAAGATTGCCATTATAAATTAACATGATTGACATGTCAATATTACATATCAATATCTCACACAATATTTTTAAACCAAAGCTATCATACATGTGCAAAAATTGCTTACAATTGGTTCTATGATAGGAGGATACACTATCATTACAAGTATTTATTATAATCAATTTATGATAGCTAAAAAAATTTAGAGATTCCTAGTCCTCATAATTAATCTCATAAAAATAATGATAGAAATAAATTGCATAAATACAAAAGAGCTGGAAGAATTTTATTAAAATATATTCATTATGAATATCATGATATATATAAATATATAAATGCAATATTGCTACATATTTTCTTACAATAATTAGAGAATATATAATTTTTGTTTACCTTTTATTCACTGTAATCCTGCCAAAGAATTCTGAATTATAGTGAATAAGCAAATAGATAAACAATAGTTTTATATTTTAAAATCTAACACTAATAGGACATTTAATATTTTAGAACATAATACAAGATTAAATATTATGTTTCTAAAATTTAACACCAATAAGGTATTTAAAATTTTAGAACCACAATATCTAATCTACCATTCATATTATGATAAAAATATATTAATAATGTCACACTTATAGGGTGAGTACATTTTTTTTTATGATAGCAACATATACAAGCAATGTCATACGCTCAAACCTCAGACGTTGAAGAGGGAAAAACCCCAAGGCAACATCAGGTCACTACACCACTAGGAGTGTTGGCCATAGAGTGAGTATGTTATCAATATATTGATCACCTGAAAAAATTATTTTTAATTACTATCTAAATGTATATAATCTCATGATAGATGATTTCTCAATTATATGATCATAACATAAAAAACAATAGATTGTCAAACAACAATATAATTTCATAAATAAATTATCTCAACAAACAAATAGTATCAAAACTGAAAGAACAATAAATACATTATGCATTAGCATATGAGAATTTGGTACAAAAAGTTCAATAGAAAATTTGTAGAGTACGATAAGTGGATTTGTAATTACACAAAATTTTATATTATAGGATTTTAATAATAATTGCTTGAGACAAAAAGAAATAATACCTGAGATTTTTTTCATTTTACTTTTAAAGCTATAATATGTCCCATGATATTCTAGAACCATCATTTGTGGAGATTTTTTTAGCTTATTTAGATATATGTTCTTGCAAGACGTCGATGATGAAATTGTGTAGCTCAATTTGAGCTCTTCAAAATACTTTTATGCAAATTTTTCCTCACATCAAAGTATAAAATATGATATTAGAATTTCATATTTTTGTCACTTATCCAAAATATATATATAATTATGATATGGTTTGCACAATATTTAATGTGATTAAATCTATAGTTAATATAATTTCAATCACACAAAAATAACTAATAGTAATTTAGGCAAGAAAATATCACATAAACATATAAATTGTGCTCACACAAATAATTTCAAAAAATAGAGAATACAACTTAAAATTAGAGAAATATAAAACTCACATAAATAGACAAAATTAATTGATGTAAATAACCACAAGAAATATTAATTTTTTTGTGTGATTAAAAGTATATTGATCTTAGGAATAATTCACATAAAAATTATATGATTAATATAATATCCAATATTTTTAATCCTATATGCCCAAACCATATATCTTAATAATTCAGTAAATAAATTAATTCTTACAACTTTTTGCAATTTTATTGCATATAATTAGTTAAAAAGATTTTAACGTAAAAAAAGATGTGTAACATCATGAGGCAATATTTTTTTCCCTTCATATGTAATGTATATTGCATAACATTTGATAAGCATATTTTATGAGGTCAGTCAATTCGATGTAAACTTTAATTAAAAAAATTTCAAGATTGCCTTCAATCCTCACCTATTATATTATTATAAATAAGATTGGCTTTGTAATGTATAGCTTTTTTGGCTTTTTGCCTTAGGAGGTGTCATTGTAGAAAGTATTATTCAAGTTGCGATTGAATGGAAACAATTTCCATGAGTAAAGCTAAAAATGAGAAAATGTTGCTGAGAGTAATGTCGAGGAAGGTGGCTAGCCAAGCGATGTTGCTGGTGGCAACACTACTTGCTGATGTAGGTAATATTATTGTCAGCAACACTACCTAACAGTTAGATCTGCATGGGCAATGTTACTGCCAGCAACAACACCTGCTTAAGCAAGCGACATTGGTGGTAGTAACACTGCCTATGTAGTGCCTGCTACACAGCAACTTGCTCCTAACAAGCCTGCATGCATAGTCTTGTGCTATTCTGCATGCATGCATTCTAGATTCATTTGCCTCACTACATACATGTTTCTACCTATGCCTAAAAGAAACTATTGCATAGCAATGCATGCATGCTTAAATACTATAGGTCCGTGATTTTATGTTTTGTAAGTATTTTCTTTTTCATGTTAAATAAGCAAGCACTTACTTCATTTGCATATTCTTCTTCATTTACTTTATTTGCATATCGAAGCTCTTGCTTCTCACTTCTCCATTTTTTCATCTTTCTCATCCACTTCATCTACCAAATTCCTTTAACTAACATTTATTTTCTATTTTGACAAAATTGTGAAGTTTCTTTATTCTTATTTTCCATTATTTTTTTGTTGAAGAATCATTTGAATCTATTTTTCTATAGTTAAGTTTTGTTTTGTATGATTACTGAAACGTTAATTTGAATAATTATTATATATTATTTTGTGTAGATTTTTTATAAGAAATTAATTATCTATCTTAGATATAATGGAATTATTCATTTTTTTATACTAATAGTGATAGAAAATTTGAAGTTTTAGTGATTTAAGTTTTGAAACTATTATGTTAGGAGAATAAAATTAGGATTTGAAATAAATATCAGGTGAAAAAAAAAGAGAGAATTAATTACTTGACTAATGAATACCTTTTACATTAAAAGTTATTACGTTAGCTACTAATATTTATGAGAAAGTTGATTTTCTTAGGTATAATTTATAACTAGCCTGTATTTAAATTAAATTTCTAATATATAAATTTCATGGTAGAATTTTATGTATGTAGTATGTGTTATAGATTTTTTATTCATACAAGAGTTGCGTTATTTATTCTTTTTTAACTAGTTAGTAAGGCTTACATTAATATTTATTTGATTAGTTTTAAATTTTTTATGAAGTAAAAAATAAAAATCTTAATTATAGATGATGCAAACAATTAAATGGATTAATTAATTGATTTTTTAGCATGTGATACGATTGAAGTTATTGTTTTAGTGTTCAAAATTTGTTACCTTAATTTGTAATTATAATTAATTATTTAATGTCATTTTTAATTTGATTTAGTAAAATAATTAGCAATACATATTTTTAATATTATTTATTTTGATAATCATAACAGGATTATTATTCTTATAATATCATATAAATGTGCTCATCTTCTAGATCCCGATCCAAGAGATGGCTCATTACTTCAATTACAACACTAGCATATTTAAGAAGTAATATAGGAAGGGGTTAAGGTTAATAATACTAATGAAAGTTGATCATTTAAAAAAATTGTTCAATTTCTCTATTATGTTTAACACCTTCCTCCCAATTTTTTTATACGTAGGCTAACTGGGTGCTTCACGTCAGAGGCTTAGGTCACATTTTGACCTTTGACCCTCAAATGAATCCATATCTTCGATTAGGGAGAAACGGTAATCATATTGCAAGATATAGAAGTCCAATTCAAACTTTCTGTGCATGGTGAAATGGTTATTGGTGCAACTTAATTGTTATGGTATGGATATGTGAGATATTGTTGGGATATTCCATCAAATAAGTGTTGTTTCATCTACGATCAAAAGCTTAGCCTAACATGGTTACAAGAACAATTTAATGCTTTCCCAGATAATGCCAATGAGGAGACCATGAAGCAATACATGGGTGCCTACATATTGAGACTATTAGTTATAACATTATGTAATAACAAGTTGATCTATTATGTGCATTTAATGTTTTTGCCCCTGTTAGTCGATTTACAAGATGCAGGGAGATATAGTTGGGGATCTACGGTCCTCTTATTAACTTATAGAATGTGCAAGGCAACCAAGATAGAGTGGAATGACATTTCTAGATGCATATTACTAGTCCAGATATAAGCCTGAGATAAATTCTCAAGCATTGCACCAATTAGAAGAGGTTGGTTGAATTCCGGCCAACAAGAGCTAGTCCCCTTAGCTTTTAGATAGTGTGATGCTTAGGACACAATGATAACTCCAAGCCACATGTTAAATGCATTTATGGCTTCACTTGATTGCTTAAATCCAGATCAGGTATGAATAATTGACTTTATTACATTATGTCATATACTGCATAAATTCTAATTTCTATTTATGGTACTGATTGTAATTGTGGTTTATGATGACAGATTGTCTGGGAACCTTATATGGTAATATGTTGGCGACCTTGCCAGACTATTGTTCAGTGGGACAGGAGATCTGGTGTTCACAAGTGGCTCTGATATGTTTCTATATTGTTGAATGGCGCAACATGAACAAAGTAAAAAGGCAATTTAGTTTTCAATAACCTATACCCCATGACTCAGATGTGGATGACATTCTATAACGAATGAAATCAAACATTAAAATATTTACAATCGAAGAAATTACATTGCAACCAACTATTGTTTAAATAAGGAATTGTTACATTTCATGAAAATAATTACAATAGAAAGAAATAAATGGCAACCACTCCTTACGTAAAGAATTGTTACATTTCATGTCTAATACCTAAAGCTCTCTCCAATTATGGCAACACAATTAGGACAATGCTTATGATTATGGCCAGAAGAATGACATAAATTGCATTTTTGTCTTTCTCCCCTTTCTCTGTCACATTGTTCTCCTAAATACATCTCATTCTGAATACAGGAAGACCTCAGTTGGCCCTTATCTCTTAGTTTAGAATAATCTGACAATAGTATGGGGCCAGCAACCTATGACCTGTAACTTGGTGTGGTACCGGCTGCCATGCACCATGATATGTACTGACAAGAGAGTCCATATAATAAACTGGGTGTATGTACTAGTTGAAGTCCATGTGAATAATATGATAAGTTGTAATAACATGTGAGCATGGAAAGAGTAGGTGTTGGAATTTTTCGCAGGTGCATGTCCTACTAGCTTTTATATATTATTCTACAAAGCAATTGTAAGGTCATTTGTGTATATATGCCTAGCCGAAATTCTATTATCGACTTTCTTACCTTATGATACAAAGTAAGCCATCAACAGGTGCACCAACTAAGTGATGGACAAATTCCATGCACTTTTAAAAACACCATTGACTACTTTCACTAGGTCAGTTGTCATGTGCTCAAAGCGTCACCTATCATCAAATGCTTGTACCCACTTTTCTTTCGGATGTGCTTTCACCCACCGACCTGCTGAGATCATACTTCCTTGACTGCTCCTCATACCCTATAATAATGATTACAACAATTAAAACAACACATGTAAACTTAACATAAGCATATACAGTGATAGGAAATGGTTATCTATGTTTGTAATATGTCTCTTAAGGGTTGTATTCTTGAAGTGTCTATTGAAGTTATTGGCCACATGGCGAATACAAAATTGATGGTGACCATGAGGCACCTGCCATCCAAAGGACTTATCCTCGACTATTGCAATAATCCGTCATGGCTATCGGATATGTGGCAAAGTCTATCGACATTGATGACGTGCATTTGAATCATACCCAATAATCATGACTAATTAGATATATTTTCAGCTTCAACAATTATAAATGTAACTAGTAATACTTTGTGATTGTTATCTTATATGGTTGCAATTAGTAAGCTATGCTTGAATTTCCCATACAAGAAGGTTCCATTAACTTATAACATTGGCTTATTAAAAGAAAGCGCATCAAAGCAAGGTTTAAATGCCCAGAATAGCCTTTCAAACTTAACATTATTAGGGCCAGGATATTGTCCTCGATAGAAATCCCTAATTTGCAATTGCATAATGGCCTCTGGGTTTGCTTATCTCATTACTGCCAATCATCTAGGCAATTGGTAGTATTAGTCATCCTAATTACCATATATTCAACTAATACCCTTCTGTTTTCCTAGCCAAGCTTTTTTGTAAGAAACTTGATAAGAAAACTGTGATTTTATCGTCTATATTATCTTTGCCATAAGAAAGTTTGGTGTGGTTCTTACTAGCCCAGCATAGTATGAGGCAATAAAATCATAGTCCATTTACTTGTGATCGTGATATACTTGTAGTGACATAGTTATGGAGGTCATTATATCTTTTGACAGCTCAATAATCTTTTTCCAAATTAAAGCTTACCTTGAGCCGCCAGATGCATTCTGTACCATATTTTGCACAATACACATCTATAAATGTCAATTTTGACTCTTGGGTCTTCTAATTTTAGTATATCATTTCAAGGCTAACATGACATCTTCTTTACTCTCTAATTCTAAATTGACATAAAACTCCTACCCACCAGTCTGAGTGGAATTTTCAACCAGTTGATTGCTTTCCAATTGACATATAACATATGTGATGATAAAAGTATATATGGTGGTAATGGTTGGGCACCTCCCTCCTCCTCCTTAACTCTAGGACCATTTAATAGTGGTTCATCATTTTCCTTAGTATCTTCATATAGACGGTCTATGTTGGTCAGGTCTAGATACTACTCGTCATCACCTTACATTATAGTGGCCATTACACCACGATTGGATAGGCCATCAAGATTAGGGATAGTGTGGTAGTAACTTTGTTAATAGAACATTTCCATGTATTAAGAATTCAAATCTACTGTCTCAGGATCATTATCTCCAAGTTGATATGCCATATTAATCTCTTCATTTTTTATGTCATCCATTTTAAACTCAACATATAATTCTGATACACCAAGGTTAGGAAATTAATCATGAAAACAAAACATGGTGCTTACATCATTATCATCAAACAATTTAAACTGTTAATAATACATAGTATTATGGCATGATGTAGGAAACCTATATTTAATGGATTAGAGATGTCTCCCAGGCTCTTACTTTCAACTTTGACATAATTTTCCTTCTATTGTATTCTTATATAACTAAAAGGCTTTTGGATCTAGACATTCAAAGGTGAATCCTTTCTGACCATTGTATATTTTTCCATTACTGTAAACAATTATAATCGATTGTGTAAATATTTTTGAATATAGATAATTATAGTAAAGTTAATATAAAATAACTGGCCAATATATCACAAATAACTTTATATTAGCTAAAATTTCAATAAAAAAATAGAATTCTTTCATAAATAAAAAATTTAAATATTTAATTGGTCAACCAATTAATTCTCTCATTTTTTCCACCTACTATCTATTTCAAATCTTAATTTTATTCCTTTAACATAATCATTTCAAAACTAAAATCACTAAAACTTTAAATCTTCTGTCACTACTAGTGTGAGGAAAAAAAATACTTCTATTACCATACATGTAAGATAGATAATTTAATTTCTCATATAAAAAAATCTACACAGAGTAATGTTTAATAATTAGTCAAATTAACATGTTAGTAATAATGTAAAATAAAATTTAACTATAGAAAAATAGATTTAAATAATTCTTAAACAAAAATAATAATAAATAAGCATACAAAAACTTACCTTACAATTTTTCAAAAAAGAAAATAAATGTTGCTTGAAGAAAAATTCATAAGATGAAATGGATGAGAAAGATGAAGAAGTGGAGAAGTGAAGAAGAAGAGAATGTGTTTTTATAATGTGAAGAAGAAGAAGAAAAAAAATGTCATAGAGCAACAATAAAAAAAAGGTAAAAAAAATTGTAAGCAAGCTTTTTTAGAGGCAGGCCTGCCAGGCAGTCGAGTATGGTTGGTAACGTTACTCTAAGTAACATCGCTTGCCTAGGCAGGTGGCATTGGCCAGAGCAATGTTAGCTATGCGAGACTGCTTGGCGGTAACAACAACATTGCTTGCCCTGTGCAGGTGATGTTATCCAGTGCAAAGCACCCTAGTCACAATGTGGCCTAAAATGTTATCCAAATCAACGTTTTCAACATGGCCCAGCTACCAATTAGCCCAAAATATTATCCAAACCAACGTTTTCCTAATTTTAACTTAATTCACAGAAATAGTTTTGCTCTAACCTATTTAAGCAATTACTTTCCAAAATAACACTACTTAAGACAAAAAGCCTAGCTTTTTTCTCCTCCCTAGAAGTTAATTAGATTATAAGATCTAATTTTAAATTGCTTTCAACCTGATTTAAATTTATGCATTTTCGTGTCATTTTTTATTAAATTTTTTGTATGGGTTTGCATCTTATCACAAATCTAAAAAGCACTCGCTTATCAATTTGAACAAACAATTATAGAAACTAGTCTAGATTTGTCAAGAAATATTCGATCCCCAAATTAAATGGGTCCATTTTTGCTCTAAAAAATTCATTGCAAGTCCAATTTGCAATCAATTTTTGTTCGAATTGATTTATGGATTTTGTTTAATCTAACGTTTTGAGATAAAGTCACAAAATAATTTGATTAATTTACTCTCAAATGGTTTGAATTTGAAAGCTTAGTTTTGAGAAAGTTGAGAACACTTGAATTGTAATTTCATATCAAAACATAGAAAATCCATCCACATAAACATTAATTGATTTGTGTGAAATTTACCAACTTATAATAGAAAATTATTCACATCAAAATTATAAATTAATTTGTTTTGTAAGATATAAGTTTTGAAACAAAATCTCATAGTTCTTTCTTGATTTTATGAACAATATAAATACACCAGAAAAATAATATACAATCATAAAACATAACTAGTAGGCTCTGATATCACTGTTAAAAATAATTATAACTATAAAATTATTCAGATCTAATCACACCTTATAATATGTATATGTGTAAAATAATAATTCTATGATTGAACACCTTATAATATGTATATGTGTAAAATAATGTATATGTGTAAAATAATAATTCTATGATTGAACACGTACCGTGGAGATAATCCAACATCTTCCTGTTAGAGAGAAGAAAAAAGAAATAAACTTCTCACTATCCTAAATGCTGTAATTTGGTTAGAATTTATCATGTTAGTAGGATAACATAATATAAATTATGTGACATCATTTGTGTTATATCTACTCAAATGTTAGAATATATGGCGAATCTTTTTAAACACTTAGAGTGACCTAATTCCTTGTGATTATTAACTACAAGATTCAAACATATAGTTGAAAAGAACAAGCCTTACCAACAAAGCTAACCCAAATATTTTATAAACAACTTTCATTTGAAACCATAAAATTGCATATCACAATTTATTAATAAATTCAAAATTTATTCATGGAAGTGCTTAAAAAAAAGGGAAATTGAACCCTTCATTATTTTTAGGCCATAACCCTTGATTATAGTAACCATCTAATTATAATTACGAGTATTTTTTTCAAACTAATGATTATGATAAAGTATGTGGAAAATTTTTCTATATTTAATTTATATATTTAGGATATTTAGGTAAATGCCTTTTATTCGACAATTTTTGGATAAATGGGTATTTCAGATATTTAGGATTTCCTTACACCTACCTTGTTATACAACGTTTCGTCGTTGCCTATATTGGTGGTCGTTTTTTTATCCAATTTCTAGTTTCTCGGACACCATGATAGAGGCAATGGTATTTCAGACGATGGGAAGCTGAACTCCGGGCTCACACTTGCTCCAACAGATTAGCAATTTTTCACCTTTCGACTATACGAGAAAATAGCCGCTATTCGTAACTGCAAACTCTGGTAATGGCGGTTTCTTCTCCTCCAATATTCTCAGTACTCTTTATAAACAGTAAGGCAAATCCTGGTCCATCATCGTCTCCGTCGCTTCCTCTTGTCAATATCTCCAAACCAACCAATCGACCTTCTTCAATTGCAGTCTCATCTTACAGTATGCCATTTATTTTTAATTGTTCGTTAATGCAATAATTCGACTGAAATTTTCATTAATTTCTATTTTACACAATGATTCAATTCTTCCATTGCGTGGATGTCGCAGAATCTGGAAATGGTTTGGCGAGTGAAGAGAAAAAAATATTGCTTGAGCGGTATGGTTACGATGCTGACGAATTCTTAGCTGAAACGCCATCTAAGGTTCCCTCCCCGTATTGCTCTTAATCTATTCTGTTAAAATTGAAAGGAACTTCATGATTTTTATGGATATGACTGTTCCCCCCCCCCCCCCCCTAATTTTCATTTGAATGTGGTATTTTAGTCTAAGAGGAGAAGGGAACTGCCAAAAAATGGAAGAGAGAAGGAACAATCCGAAGAGGAACCTAAGCCTCCGCGGACTACGCATAAGTTGCTTCAGGTGGACGTTTTCTCTAGTCTTTGTATTCTGTAATCTTTATGTAAGGATGAAGTGACAATGTAAAATTTTGGTTTATGTCCATCAAGATATGGTAATTGTATAAATGCCAGCCAAGTATTGTTTAAAAGATGTTTGGCTTGGGTGGGTGTTTGTGTTCCATTATTATTGGGTTGAAACAATTGGCTGAATCCAATAATAGTGATGGTTATGGGTCAGGAATATAGGAAATGACTAAAAAATTTGGTGCCAATGCTGAACGCATGAAATTCTTTTTGGTAGCAAACATCCAATTTTGAGGTGCAACCCTGTAATTTTGCTTTCATTGACTTTGAATTTGAGGCTTCAAGACTCATGTTCAATTGTTCATGGAATGAGTTTTTGTGTATGATAAAAAACTAGTTGGTCTTGTGGCTTAGCTAATAGAGATTATAAGAAGTTTATCATTTAAACAGTCTAATGGTCTCCTGAGTGTCTGGGACTCGTAAGTGTCTTGTGACTCTTGTGTCATTCTTGGACACTCTTAAATTTATTTAAGATAACATGGCTGTGTTTAAACTGAGAAGCTACTTCTCTAATACTGTAATTTATTAATGGTTATAAACTCATTTAAAAGGTTTAGCTGTTAAAGAGTTTTGGAACATAATCACTTTTTTTTTTTTTTTTACTCTAAGCATATAACAATCACAGTTTCCTGAAGTGAAGCAAGTATCCCAGGATTTCAATTTGAATGGCTATTTAGACTCATGTAAAGAGTTTGGTTAGGATTTCATTTCTGTAATTTATTAATGGTTATAAACTCATTTAAACTGTTTAGCGTGTAAGGAGTTTTGGAACATAGTCCCCTTTTTATTTTTAATAATTCTAAGCATATAACAATCAGAGTTTCCTGAAGTGATGCAAGTATCCTAGGATTTCAATTTGAATGGCTATTTAGGTTCTTGGAGGAACGGCTCGGAGAAAGAAGCTGCTCTCACCCAAGGGAATGGATGTACGCCCCATGATGGAAGTAGTGAAAGGTGCAGCCTTTGACATATTACAGGTACTGATTGCATGTTTTTTCACTAAAGAAAACACTTGTTTACTTATAAATTGTTGACACATCTTCCTATCTAGTCTGTATAATGCTGCCGCTATCTTCTATAGTATTAATTTGTTGAGCAATACTTAGGCAGCTGGTGGCTGTCCTGCATCTTTGAGGCCTGGACGCTGGTTAGATTTGTACAGTGGTACAGGGTCTGTTGGAATTGAAGCAATCAGCCGAGGGTGTTCTGAGGTACTGTGAATGAGCAATTCCTTGGACTCATATGTTATAGACTATGTCACTATGATATTTTGCAAAATTTATTATCACTTGTCAGATTTACTATAGTATCGTAAGTGGTAGAACCGGAACTATAATATGAAACGCAACTAGAGGTTTGCATTAATTTCAGGAAGACCTCTTGCAAAAAGGAGTACAAGATCCCCCCCCCCCCCTTTTTAAAATCTGCTTCTATTATTTTCCCTTGCATTTAATAAATTTTTGCTGAAGTCTGTTGCACCGTGATACAAAATTTCAGGTGCATTTTGTTGAGATGGATCCCTGGGTTGTGTCAGATGTTTTACGTCCCAACTTGAATTGGACTGGTTTTCTTGATGTCTCAGTCATACATACGATCCGTGTGGAAACTTTCTTAGATCGTGCAGAGCAATTTGTAGGCACGTAATCTTTTTCGCTTTGAAATCCTTTCTTTGCATTTGTACTCTTCTTAACATTGAACCAGTCATCCTACTGCGAACTTTTAAATTTGTACTTACAGGAAAGAGTGGTCCATTTGACTACATTAGTGTCACCCCTCCATATACACAAGTTGACTATGGGGTGCTGATGGCCAAAATTTCAGAATCAGCCTTAGTTGGAGAAGACACTTTCATTGTATGTAGTATTTTCTTACTTATTCTAGTTCAAATGGTCTTTGACTAACTAAGATTATATGAAACTGTTATGATCTAGGTAGTTGAGTATCCTTCAAGAACAGACATGCTGGAATCATGTGGATGCCTTCCAAAGGTAACTCACATAATCAGTATTACTGTGCATATAACATGCGTAGAGTATGGAGGCTTCTTTATTATAAAAATTGTGATACATATATGTCAGTTGCAAAACCTGATTTAGCTTTAAAAGCCACTTTCTCTTTAATCTTTCTTTTTTTTTTTTTTTTTTTTTTTT
>JANHAO010012179.1:0-16549 GCA_026873985.1 Saraca asoca | reverse complement strand
TATGATGATGAAATATCATGTTTTTCATTAAATAACTTTTTGCTAAATTATAGTTTTAAAGGTGTACTGATGTTATGATAGTGAAGCGGGTAAGCACATTTCCACTGCTATATTTTAAATATATATTTTCAACCATGATTTTTATATAGAATTTTTGAGTGATCATGGTATTATTTATTCACTGAGTTTTCTAGAAACTCACCCCTCTCTTTTCCATATTTTTTAGATCCAGAAGTCTCTTTAGATTCTCGTTCAGTGTGCCACCTTCCGCAGAGATTAAAAGGTATACAATGGTGATGTGATATGGCAATTGGATAGGAATACATATGCATATGTTGTACATATTGTCTGAATGCCCAGTAGGATGTGATTGTATATTCTGGGCCACTGTTTTGTATTCTATTATTATACAAGTTTGATGGGCGTGTAGCCCTTGATGTTTTCTGTGTAAGCCATGTGGCCAGATGTCCAAAAAATATAAGAAACTCTATCAAATTTTTGGTAGGGATAATAAATTTATATTGAATGAGTAATGAAAATTTGTGTATTAGTGTTATGTCAATGTCACATGGTAAGGCTTGTAGAGGGTTTCCTGAGGGTGACCTTCTACGCCGGTCACGTGCCCAGGATTGAGACGTGACAGTAATATTCAATTGCTATGATTCTATTATATTTAGTTAATTGACATCATTAAATTAAATCAATTTCAACCCCAATTTCATGTTTATTTAATGGCTTTAATTATTTATAGTTAACAACATCTATTATACAAATTTAGTCATACCTCATATTCTGGCTTAATTTTCACTTAATTACTGTACTATGATTAAAATTTGCTTAATTGTTTTACAACTCACTTGACGAAACATTTTTATATTTTATTCAATGAAATTAAGTATTTAGGTTGACAACATATTTTATACAAAATGAGGTCATTTCTTCATCTTATGTAGTGATTTTCTTCTTAATAACTATGCATATCACTAATATTTATTTACTCTATATACATATCAATTGTCATCCTAATTTTCATTTTTTTCCATCGAAATTAATCATTTATATTGAGTAAGTAAATTGTTCAAATTTAGTCATTTGTGGGATTTTTTAAATTAGATTTATTTCTATGAAATATATTATACATATTACTAAATGATTTTAAATAAATTTTAAAGGCATTTATTTTCAATTAATGCTTTTGACATAATCAATAAGTGCATTCTAAAAGTCTAGTGTTTCTAATCTTTTCATGTTTGATGCACTACTATTATTATTTATTAATGTGTATTGTTTTCATTGTTAACATTTATTTATCTATTATTTTTACTACTAATTTTAAAGTTAGGTTTATTTGTGATGTTTTATTAATTCCTTTGCATAATTTATTCTCTTCCTTGTTTATGGTAATAGAACCATTTAATTTTCACTAACTTCTCCACTTATATCATGTAATTTGAATCCAATTACTTTCTTTTAACTTTTCATGATCTATGCATTATAATCATATAAAAATAATGTAAAATGTAATGTATTCAATTAATTAATTCATAATTTGATTATAATGTAATTTTAGGTCATAGTTTTATGTCCAAAATTGGTAATACCTATATCATTCATCTTAAACATTAATATTCATGAAAGAAGTCACCTTTTTTTTATATATTTAGCATATTGAAAAAGATGAAAGAATAAGAAAATTAGTCTCTAAAACTAGTTGAGTATTAATGCCAAGTATAGGATAAAAAAAATATGAATAAAATAGTTTCCAAAAGGAAAACAAAGAAAAAAGAAAAAATGACCACTTACTTTATTATTGGAACTACTGTATAAAAAGATTATAATTTTGCAAAAAGTGAATTGCCATGAAATTCATTCTTCCTTTATTTGAAGCATTGGTGTCTTGTACATGTATGATGCAATAATCATTAAAACTATATATAAATAGCTATATAAATATTTAGGTTCTGCCAATTTTTATAAAATTGAAATTAAACTAAGAAAATAATAAATTGATATGATAGTATGCATAATAGAAAAGTATATAATATTTAGTGTAACTCAAGTATGCATGGAATTGCAAAAAACATGAGTAAAATACTTTAATAATGGATTTATTACATTGTAGTGAATGTAATATATTCAATATTTTGCTAAAGTCATCCAAACGATTTGAAAATATTGGATAAAAGTTTCATGATAATAAAAACATAAATAGAGAATAAATTCAATAGAAGTAAAAGTAAAAAAAAAAAAAATCTTTAAAAACTATATAATGATAGTTAATAGTTGACATATCGATTATGCTTATAAATTTATTTAATTTCTTGATTCCAAAGTTAATTTCTGAAAGTAAAATCAAATATATTCAAATTGTTTCAATTCAGAATTTCATAACAATTGAAATAAAAAAAATTTAAATTATTATAGCAATTTAAATAGAAAGATGCTCACCAATTATTCTCTATTGAACAGTGTGTCTCGTATGATAAATTTATAAACACGTCTTGCAAACAACATTTTAATATGATTAGTTGGCATGCCTTCACTGTCAATTATCAAAATTTTCAATCCATTCCTCCTTTTATATATATAACATTATATCTTTATATAATCAAATACAATAATGATTCACGTTAATATAAGATTGGAAGTATACTTTTAACAAAAGTATTTGTTCTTGCAGTGCATATAATATAAGAACTAAGTTCTTATAGTAAAATATATCTTTCTCTTTGCCTATTGCATATATACACATCTTATAACATTTTAGAGACTAATTTTCTTAGTCTTTCATCTTTTATCAATATGCTATATTAAAAAAAGGTGAAATTCCTTTTTTATTTATTGTCATTTATTCCTTCTTGCATAAATATTAATGTTAAGATAAATGATATAAGTATTACCAATTTTAGCCATAGATTTGTGACCTAAAATCACATTATAATCAAATTATGAATTAATTATTTGAATATAGTATATTTTACTTTATTTTATATGATTATAATACACGAACCAAGAGAAGTCAAAAGAAAGTAATTGGATTCAAATTATATCATATAAATGGAAAAGTTAGAGAAAATTAAACACTTCCATTACCCTAAACATATATTGCACTTTTTTAAGAATATATCAAACTTGACAAACTAATCAAAAATCACAAGGAAGAAATTACATTATGCAGAGAAATCAATAAGACATCACAAATAAGTCAAACATTAAAGTTGATAGCAAAAATAATGGATAAGTAAATAGTATCAATGAAGACAGTACATCTTAATAAATAACAATAGTAGTACATCAAACATAAAAAGATTAGAAACACACTGGACCTTTAGAATACCCTTATTGATTATTTCAAAACCATTAATTGAAAACAAATGTCCTTAATATTTATTTAAAATCACTAAGTAGTATGTATAATACATTTCCATAGTAATAAATCTAACTAAAAAAATTACACAAATGACTAAATTTGAATAATATACTTACTTAATGTAAATGATTAATTCTATTAAAAAAATGAAAATTAGGATGGCAATTGATACACATATGGAATAAATAAATATTAGTGGTATGTATAATTATTAAAAGAAAATCAAGTGAAAATTAAGTCAGAAAATGGGAATATGACGTAATTTGTATAATATATGTAGTCAACTATAAATAATTAAAAGCATTGAATAAACAACGAAATTGGGATTGAAATTGGTTAAATTTAATGACATCAATTAACTAAATAATAATAAAATCATAGCAATTGAATGTTCTTAAAGTATAAGGGTGTTTATATTTTGTTCAAATAAAATACTATAGAGAGGATTAGAAAATAATATGTATAACATAAAAAGATAGTTAATTTTTATATAAAAAATTCACTGAAAATTAACATTTGATCTATATTAAAGGAAGAAACATAAGTTAAGATTTAAAACTAAAAAAAAATCCACAAATATAAACTTGATCTACCAAAAACATAAAGGAAAATGACAATTATATATATCCATCTTAGATATTATTACGACACATAAATCCAACTTAGATATTACTACATGCGACTTTAACTTTGGCTTCTTCTTCATTTGAGTTGTTGAACACTAGCTAGACATATCTTCATCAATCATAATCGCAAAAGTTGCTTGAATTAAACTCAATTTGGTATTTGATCAATTCGAGTTAGATCATTCTCTATAGCAACATGATTCATCCTACAACACATTCAAACATTTAATTAGCATATGTTTGTTTAATTAATAAATTAAAATAAAATAAATTTTATGATAAATTTTCTTACAATATCCAAAGTAGTAATAAATTTATTACCTGACTTTGAAAAATAGTTGGTGAGTTTAGGATCATAATCCCATAACCAAATAAAAAAAGAAAAATAACTTCTTATTACTCAAAAACATAATAATGAAATGATGCATTTAGCCAATTAGGATGGAAAAACACATAACCCATAATAACATTATCTAATAACAATTCAAATCTAAATAACAAAGAGTAAAAGAGTTAGGGTGAGCAATTAATGGAGATAAATTCGAAAAGGTTTTATATGGGTAGTAAATGAGAAATTAATGTGGAAAAAAAAAAGAAATATTTCAACACAAAAAATATATATAATTAGCTGTTTGGTTTCGGGAATATGGGAGGAAGATGAATGAGAATTGCATTAAAAGATTCATCAAACCCAACTAATAATATTTTGATAAATTAACAAATTGAAAAATAATGCACAAATAACAATACAAAGAAAGAGATTACCAATAAAACTCTAAAAAAATGATGAAAAGGAAAAAATTCCCCACAAAAATATTTGAGAAAAAATTAAATATAATCAATTCTCTATTTTTATAAATCTGTGAGAAAAATGAATGATAATTCTATAAAAAGATTTATAAATTCTAATCAATGATCATATCAAGATAAACTAATCAGTTAAAAAAATGACACAAATAAAAACATAAAGTAAAAGATGATCAATAGAATTAAGAAGAATGATGAAAATGAAATAATTCCCAACAAAAAAATTTTCATTGATTTAAATCTGAAAAACCAATAATTAGACCTGATATCGAATAGGATAACCAATGCCATTTTCTTAAACAATGTCATCCAAGCATAGAAATAATATAAAATGAATATAGAGAGAAAAATTAGAAAAATAGAGAATGAAATATAAAACTGTATACTAATTTTGGATTTGGATCCTCTCATAACATTGATAACAAGAACACACAAACTTATCAAAAAAAGGAAGTTACAACACACGATTTCAACTAAAAAAAAGAAAAAAAATTAAATAAAAATGGATGAATTTATCATACAATAAAAATTATCATTTTCAACTTCTTGAGCAACAACATAGGAAGTCAGATTAAAATGGCTTACTAGAACTAAAAAGCATTAAGTTAAAAAAAAAAATTTGAAACATCTGCATTGTATTTATAAATGAATGAAATTCTCCACCGAATAAAATTCAAGAAAAGGAAGATCTTCCTAATAATCATTGAAAAAGAAACAACTATCATTGCTATTAGGATCCCAAATAAGTAGCTATCCATTCCTCATCTAACTCTTATTAACTTCCAAAAATAGGATACAAAAGAGTTGAATTGGAAAGTAGAATTTTTTGATAGTGCGATTAGTAAGCATTCTCATTGGATTGAAAGTAGAGGCTACCAATCAATCAATCAAATAAAATATAGAGCTATTTATGTTTTGTTTTAATCTTAATTTAATTATTAATCACTTTACATCTTTTTATATAGAGTGAAACTCACATGCTTTTTATTTTAGTACTTGAAGAGTGAAGTTTACTCATCAATCTGAAACATAAAGCATTACCAACTCTCAAGCATTGCTAATTTTTCTTGAGAAAGTGAGATCTATGCGAATTGTATGCTACTTTTAAAGACTCTAAGTTAGATGTTATAACATGTGTACATATGCAACAAGCAAACAAAAAATATTTTATGATAAAAACTCTAGTTCATATATTATATGCACTACAAGGGCAAATAATTTTATTAAAAATATACTTCCAATCTTATATTAATGTGAATCATTATTGTATTTGATTATATAAAGATATAATATCACATATAAAAGACAGAGTGGATTGAAAATCTTAGGGCCTGTTTGAAAACTTGTTCTGTTTTTCTGTTTTTAAAAATTGTTTTTGAAAACAGCTCAAAGTTGTTTTCAAAAATAGTTTTTAAAACAGAATTTCAGAATAAAATTTTTAAAACTATTTTTAAAAATAATTTTACTAAACAGGTTTTTTTGTTTTAAAAACAATAGACTATTTTTAAAAACAAAAAAATATTTTTAAAAACAGTTACCAAACAGGCCCTTAATAATTGATAGTGAAAGCATGCCAACTAATTAGATTAAAAATGTTATTTACAAGGAAGTGTTCATAAATTTATCATAAGAGACACATTGTACAGTAGAATATAATTAGTAAACATCTTTCTATTTAAATTGTTATGATAATTTAAAAACTGTGTTTCAATTATTATGAAATTTTGGATTGAATAATTGTTTTTATACGCTTAATTTTACTTCCAGAAGTTGACTTTGAAATTAAGATATTGAATAAGCTTACAAGAATAATCATCATGTCAACTATCAACTATCTCTACATAGTTTTATAAGGTTCTTACTTTCACTTCCATTGAATTTATTCTATATTTATACTTTTATTGTAAAAAACTTTCATCCAATATTTTCAAATCATTTGTATGCTTTTAGCAAAATATTAAGTATATTACATTTAATACAATGTAAATATATTATTAAAGTATTTGACTCATCGTTCTTGTAATTGAATATATGCTTGAGTTACACTAAATATTATGTCCTTTTTTATTATGCATATTATCATATCATTTTTATTATTTTCTTAATTTAATTTTAACTACCCATAGATTAGCAAGACCTAAACATAATGATTATTTACAGTTTTACTGATTATTGCATACATGTAGGAGGCACCATTGCTTTGGAATGATGAATTTCATAACAATCCACTTCTTATAAAATTATTATAATTTTTATATATTGAGGTTTTAATAATAAAATAAGCAATTATTTTTTCCTTCAAATAATAATAATAATAATAAATACTAAAAACAAGAATTTAAAAAACAAAGCTGGCAACCTGGGCTTGTTTAGCATAGTTTGTAATTTCCTTCAAGCCCATTATAGTTTCAGCGGGGAAATTAAATTAGGGGTTTGTAAGGAAAAAAAAAAAAACAACTAAGGGTTTTGAAGGGTACAAAGGAAACAACTCAGATTTGCGATTAGAAGGACCTCTGCCGAAGCAACACACCGAGACAAAGGAAGGAAGGTATCTGTCATCTCACACCAACCTCGGTTTCCTCAATGTCATCTCTTTTTGTTTTCCTCCTTTGTTGTTCTGCTCTGAATTTTTAAGAATATGTCGTTTTGTTTTTGACTTTTGATCTTGTTTTAGTTTCCTTCTAGTTGTTTCTGATCTTGGTTTGGGGTTAGTTTCCTTCAATTTTTTCCCTTGATTTGGGTTTAGTCTCTCCATGGATATACTCCGATACTCAGCTGTTTCTTCGAAATGTTCGGAATATTCGTATTCCTTCTCCATTCCTTATCCTTTGTTAAGTAAAGGAACCGAAAACAACTTTTTGTTTCTTGGATATTACTAAGTTTGTTTGAGCACTACCAGATTAATAATTTCGTGTTTTCTGACGTTTTCTCAGTGGCTATGCGAATTTGTTTTGACCTGCTGTCTATTTACTCTTGTAGTTACCTATAGTTTCTCAGGTTTTGATTTTTATGTGATGATAAGCTGTTACAAAAACTTTTATGTGCTCTATTCTGATTTTTATGGGATAATAAGCTGCGGCAAAACACACACAATTTTACTCTTTTGGTATTTTGGTTTTTACTTGTTTAAGGTGTCTTTATATTTTGATTTGTTTTGTTTGTGGGTCAGGTTTGTTGTTTTTCAGAAACAAATTTGTAAACTTGCAACAAGATGCAGAACGAGGAGGGACAAATCACTGAGCTTTACATTCCAAGGAAATGGTAATTATCTTGGTTTGGTTGATTGTTATTTGAATTGTGGCGTGACTGTTGTTCGTGGAATTTTAATTAAGTTGCATTTTGCAATGCAGCTCTGCAACAAACAGATTGATTACTGCAAAAGATCATGCCTCTGTTCAGATTTACATCGGGCATTTGGACGAGAACGGTGTCTACAATGGCCATTTCTCCACATTCGCCCTCTGTGGTTTCATTCGTGCACAGGTCTGTGTCATTTGTTTGATCACCCATTCTAGTCCATTTTGTAATTCCTTTGTTAATATATCAGATTAGTATTTTAGCAGCGCCACTTTGCTGTGCTAAAATTATTATTGAGCAGATGGGTGGAGGGTTATATGATTTTCTTCTCTACCTCTGCTGCTTTTATAGTTTAATGGTAGCTTCTAAATAAATGTCTTCTATCCTCTTTACCTTATTTTGTCATATAGATAGAGAAACTGATTATGAAATAAACAGAATTTTTTGTGGTTTTCGTGATTTTTTTTTTTTAATAGATTTGTTGGTTAGGAAAATTGTAAAAAGTATTATGTTCTGATCTGTGAGTCATGCTCCGAATGCCTAGCTATTGGATGATGGTATTTTACTTGGATGCAATTAATCAGCCTAGAAGAAACGAAGAATAGTGTAATGTATATACCAATATGATTGACTTCTGAATTATTGGTAGCAGTCTAGAAGAAAGTAAGAATAGTGTAATGTATACACCAATCTGATTGACTCCTGAATTATTTGTAGCAGTGGCTAATGATTTTTTTTTTTTTTTTTTTTTGTCATGTTTATCCCCTCTCCAGGGAGACGCCGACAGTGCATTAGATAGATTGTGGCAGAAGAAGAAAGTTGAACTCAAACAACAGTAGAAGAGCATTATAGCTGTTTTCTTTCAAGTTATTTACAGAGATTTTTCAATGTTTATGATTGAGAGATGTTATTAGTTTAGTTAAGAATTTTCCAACTTTCAGTCCTTTGATTTTGTCTTTTCATGTGGTGCGACATTCAACTGATGTTGCATCATGAGATTTATGATACAATGCAGTGAAAGATTTTGTCTATGTCATGGGTTTCTTCCTGGGGTTTTGTTTTTCAGGCACGAGCTACTGTGATAGCTTTGCCAAGTCTGCCTTGAACTTTGTAGGCAGTTCAAAACTTCAAATTATTTGTTCTTCCTACTCAATTAACACAAATCAGACGCTTCATATGTAGAGTTCATCACAAGGCTCCTTTTAACATTTGTGTTACGTGTAGAATTAAGCAATCAACTTTCATATATTTTGGGATGGCTTAGCATTTGGAAAACAATGGTTTAGCTTTGTTTGTCGAATAAACGTTTTCGTGGAAAAAATTTCATTTGGTTGCAGATAAATAAAAGATTTTTATATTATTTATATATTTTGTTATCGTGATCAACAAATTAATGGTATAATGTTAATGGCAAAAAATTGTGTTGAATCATGGAATATTTTTCATCACATCACGATACAAGTATACTTTCTGTTTGGATTTTTATGTTTTCCAACAATTCAAGTAAACTCCTACCCTACAATTGGGTTTGGATTAATGAGTGAAAAGAAATTGGTTTTCCCTTAATTGAATTGGATAGAAAATATATGGAGAGAACTAAAAGATAAAATATGTGGTTATTATTTTTCTAATGTCAAAATTTTCCTTTCTCTCATTTTCTTTTCTAAGTTCTAACTAAACTTTTAAAATTTTCTTTACATATAATCTTCTTTTTACTAATTTTCCACCAATCCAAACATAGAGTTAATGCTTTTAAGAAGAATCACGTTTGTTCGATTTCATTACATCAATTCTCGAATCCATCTCAGAGGTTTAGAGTAGTTGACTGATTGTCAAATTCTCTGAAGTCTTGTTCAAACTGGTCCAAGGTATAGAAACAAATTATCTGATTATGATTTAATTATTCAGCTGATTTAAAAAAATTGATTAGTTTAATTGATAAGGCAACAATGAATTAAAACATACTGTTCAAATTAATTTGATATTTAAAACATACCCTCTCTTTCCCTCTAGTAAAATTCCTTTTTGTTTTACTTAAAAATGTCTTAATCTTGCTATGGTTGATACAAATACAATAGTGAACCCAAACCGAACAAACAAATCAAATACCCTTGGCTTCTTAAATCTAGCAAATACGTACAGAACTACACATTTAACATTTTGCAGAACAAACTTAGTTCATAGTCCCCTCTACAATATTCACATGACATATCAACGTCATCATCCTCCTCCTCTTGCACCGGTGGCCATCCACCAGAAATACTCTGCAACCTCCCATGGCCACCACATGCCCGGAAACGGCACAAAGCTTTCCGGTTCCGGACCGCCCGATTCCTCACCCACATGCTCCAAATAAAACGTTCCACCTTCTTCCTACACCTTCTCACACACTTAGAAATCCTCAAGAACCCTAAAATTTCTAGTCCTTGTTTCCTCAATTCTTCATCTTCCGAACACATCAAAATCATAGCATACACATACTTTGCTTCCTTATGACCCTTTTGGGCAGCCATTTTCAAATTCTCAAGACCTGAATTTACCTTCAAAGAGCTGAAATATTCTACCATTCCTTCTCTATACAAACTCTCTGAATTCCCACTTTCTCTGCAACGTTTCAGGAATGAGAATTCTTTGTCATTAATAAACCATGGAATTAAAGGGAATTTCTCCATGGAAACATGCTGGTATATATAATCATTTTCCGCAGCATCAAGAAAATCTCTGCAGATTAATTTGGCCTTGTTCAGATCAGAAACTGAGGCAGATGCAACCCATTTGAGAACTTCCATTAACAACTCCTTTGGAAGAGCTTCCATGGTGGAGGTAGATCCATAAGCCTGTTTTAGGTGGCTTGTCTTCTTCTTCCCTCTTGAAACCGCCATTGATAAGTTTTTTGAGGTTTGGATGTTGCTTTGAAATTGGCATACGAATCATCTGTTTTGTTGGCTTCGAAGGTATTGGTTGGTAATAATAGTTGCAAATTTATGGCGGTTGGACTAAGTCAAAGTCAATCACGTTCTGCGCCACCCGTTAGGACCAACGGAGACCATTCTTCATCCACACATCATGGAATTGAACAACCTCGTAAATCTTCATAATGACACTCAAATTATTGTCGCTGATTTGTTTTCGTTTAATGCACGATTAGCGGAACATTTGCATGGGCCAGAATGAGTTTTAGATCTTATAATTAATTTTATTTTATTTTACCTGTTTGACTTTAATTTTAAAGATATTTTAAACTCAATTATAACTCATAACTAAATTATAAATTACATAGAATAATCAAATAACTTTTGTTTCCATTGTGTTTTGATCTCATGAATTTTTATTTTTTTTTTGCTCATTGTAAAATTAAAATAAAATTACAATGTAAATTTCTATAGTTTCACATTTTTTTTTCTAAATATGTACATATATTTTGAAAGTTTATAGTTAGATATTTATAATATATTATAGTTTTTCATAGGCTCATTAAAATTTTGTGAATAATTAATGGCATGACTAATGGAAGGAATTTAATTAAAAATTATAATAAATTATAAATATTTAATTCTAAACTTTTAAATTGTAAGTACATGTTTAAAAAATTGTGAAACCATAAAGATTTTTATGAAGTCTATCACATATACTATAATCCTTACAATATCAACTACATAATTTTAGTTCTTTTAATTTAAAATATTCAATTTTTATCTTTCTAATGTTTTAATTATATTAATTTTAGTTTTTTTTTAAATACAGTCATCCAATTACTAATGAAAAAACTGATATAAAGTCATGTGAAGTATTTTTATCCAATAATCTGGTACACTTTTATCCCCTAATTTACCTATATATATATATATATATATTAACTATTATTTTCTTCCTTCAAATTCTTTGATATTTTCACTATTAAAAAAACTTGCTATTTTTGAAGGAAAATTTCATAAAAAAAAATTTTCATAAAATTTGGAAGATTGATTTTTTTAGAAAATTTATTTTTCTCTTTTATCCGTTAAAAATTCTATTAAAAAATCTATTAAAATATATGCAGTTTTTCTAAATTATTATAATTTTCCATCAATTAATTACCCTTAAAAATTTATTTTCTTTTTTTTTAATTCTAATTTTTAAAAATCATTATTCAATTAACAATAAAAAATGTCAAACATATGATGTATGTGAATAATTATAAATATTAAAATCAATAAAATAGTTCATAAATTATATTATTCAAATCAAATGATGTATAAAACATATTATTCAAATCAAATATATAAAAATATCATTACATGCCAAGATTAGAGAAGAACTTATGAGTCTCGTGATCCTGAGTAGCATCTTGTTGCTGATCCTAGTGGACTATTAAGTACCTTTTACCACATATGGCATCATTCATCCATTAGTTGTTGATGTATGTGATGGCAATGTTTCAAAATTAATAGTAACAACATTCATATTTTTTTTTTATAGTTAATAATTTTAACATTTCATCCTAACTCCCCCAAAAAAAATTGACAGAGTTTATGTAATAATAACTATATTCATATTTTCAACCATATAAAATTTCAATTTCAATAATTTCATACCAAATGCAAAGCAACAACAAAATTAATAATTAACATCAACATGATAGTTAATAATTTTAAAATTTAACAAAATTAAAATATATGTAATTTTTAAAGTAATATTATCAAAACTCTCAAGTATATGATCTAACTATGCAATCATATTTGATCTAATTTAAAACATATATAATTTCTAAATTTAATTCAAAATATATAATTAAATCATAATTTAAATATACAAAAAATATAACTAATAATTAAAAATTAACTCCTATAATAATCTTATGTCAATAATTAATTAACTAATAATTAAAAATATATACTAATTTCAACGTTGAAGCAAGAAAACTAGCAAAAAAATTCGTAGACAAACACAAGCCTAAAATTACATACATCAAAATAAGAAAAGTCAATTAAATCATAAAAAATATAATAATTCAATAAAAAGAATCGGTAAAAATATAAAAGAAAATAATAAAAATAATTTAATCAGTTTAAATTTATGAAAAACACCTTTAAAATATAAGAATCAAGCCGGAAGGCAAATAGAAGTTCTAGTGCAACAAAGAAAGAAAGAAAAGAGGAAAATGGTGAGAACATCATGCAAACGGATAGTTATTAGAGTACTTGAATTTTCCAACCACTTTTTTTCATCTGAAATTTGTTGAAAATTTTATCAAAAATCTATCGAAATTTTTAACAAATTTCAATGTACAAAGGAATTTCAATAGGTGTTTTTAATTTTTTTTGATGAATTTTTGTGATCGATAATTAAAGGCCTTTTCAAATCTGATTGTCCTTTTCAACAAATTTTTTCAATTGGATGTTTCTATCGAAAATAGAGAATTTTGCTTTAGTATTTGTACATATAAAAAGAGATTTTTTTTTTTTTTTGAATAGCTAATGTATATATATCAATCAGGGTATAAAAAAATATGCCATCTTCAATTAAATTTCTCCTCCTATCTCTATACCAGCTTTGATTATAATCATCTCTGGACTAAAATATTTATAATATAACTAATGGCAAAACACTAAAAGTGAGAAAAATACTTTTTAAAATAATGTGCATCATGATCACAAAAGTACAGATTAAATAACTTATAAAATAATTTGTTCCAAAAAATAATCAAATGATTCATCAACTCCAACGTCAAAATGAAAAGGAAAAAAGATTTAAAATAAAGTCATAAAAAAATAAAATACTTATAGGGTTTAAACTGGAGATGAAGACGAAGCAATAAAATACTCATAGCGTAAGAAGAGAAATTTAGAAGAAGAAAAGAGTTATAAAAGTAGAGGAATAAAGAAAGACAATGCTCAAATTAAAAGCATCTACCTCCTCTGGGCAAAAATGAAATAAAAGGAATTAGGGTACGAATCGATAAAATTATATTATTTGTCCCTGTAATTTTATAACTTCTTAAATAGATACTTATCATTCAAAAGTTTCTAATTAAATATTTAATGTTTATTATATTTTCTAATTGACTATTTTCTGTTAACTACAACATCATTTTTTTCATGGGAAGCACCTAATTAGCCACTATAATAAATTGTAAGTCTAAACAATAAACTTTTAAAATATAAATATTTATTTAAAAAAATCGTAAAACTAAATGAACTTATGGCATAATCTTACGCCAAAATTAATTATCAAATATTATTTCCAAACATAAAACAGACTTGTCAATGGTTTCAAAATTAATTACACTTAAAATCAATTAAGTAAATATAGTCTTATATGTTTTTAACACCTCATGTTTTCTTTTGACGCAATGGTTTCTCAACTACTTACTCTCTACATCACTTGATGTTAAGGTGAGGAAAAATTTTGAAGGGATTTGAAATATAATCTATTAAAAAAATTTATGAAAATATTTTAATTTTTGCAAGGGTTATATATGAATTTTAAAAAAAAATTGCCTAACTTTGGGAGGCTAAAGTCCCAAACCATAACTTAGCTTCACCACTGCTTGATGTATTCATTGTTAAAGGGTTTTGTGTTTAGAGTATTCCATGAAATTGAATTCTGCTAAGAGTTAAGTAGGAAGCAAACACAGCCTCTATCATATTTAACATGTGTCATGAATGGTTTAATGAAACTTTTTTGGATTATTGAATTATTATCTCCCATTGAACTTTAGCAAAGAAGATTTAATTCTCCTTTTTAAGTTTAAAATACATTTTAGATGATAAAGTGGATCATCATAATCATTGATTAAAAAAATTAATAATTTAAAATTTAATAAATAATAAGTAAATAAAAATAAATTTTAAATGGTTAATTATTCACTCCATCAATTTTCTCGTCAGCGATTATGATAGTCTATTTTACTTTTTATATTATATTTGATTGAATGAAATTGAATGAAATGAGAATAGGAGTGTAAATGAAATAAATATTTCATAATTATATTTGGTATGAGCAGCATTCTATTTCTATTTTATATTTGATGTAGTAAAATATTATAAAAATGGAATGAAAAAAATTAATTACAATAATATTTTTATAACAAAAATTAATAAAATATTTATCTAAAAGTAATAAAAAATATAAGATATCAATTTTTTAAGTTATATAGCATTTTATTCTATTTTTTTATTTTTCAAATATGCTACTTTCATTTTCATAATTTTAACTCATCTTATATATCAATAAATAAATTTTAATAAATTAATTTTTATTTTATAAATAATATAAAATATCTTATTTTAACTTCTATTATTAAAAATATAATTATCAAATATTTTTAATAAAATATTGAAAAAATGATATTATTTTATTATTTATTAATATATTAAATAATTTTGAAATATACGAAAAATTTAAAAGATAAAGTTGTGAAAAGGATAATATATAAATAGTGGAATGATCTATTTAATTATTTTTGTAATAGATGGAGATTATATCCTTTAATGGAACAATCATTCCCATTTTGGGTGCCTACTTATTCTTATTTACAATCTCTTCCTACTTTTCAAGGTTTGGTTCACCTCTTCTTCCGAGTGCCAATCTTTTAATCCCCATTTTATTCTGTGTGGTTGCCAAGAAAAATCGAATTAGAACTTTCCTGTATTGTTTTCCGAGCAGGCAAAACTTAGCTAAAGCCATTTTTTTTTAAAAGACTTTTGCAGTCAAATTTTTTCTTTAAATTGTGACAGATATATAAATTAATTTATTAATTATAATTATAATTGTTGTCAAATAATTAAATTTAAATTATAATTTTTAATAATAATTAGTATGATAATTAATACGTGTCATATTATAAATAGAGAATTTGATAATAAATATTTTAAAAATTTTATCTAAGTTTTGTCTTTTTAAGAAATACTCGACATGCTTCCATTTTAAAAGTGGGATAGGCATGCAGAAACGAACTTGAATTTACGAGTGCTAGTAGTTGTCTTGCAGATTCAGTATGGTCTAGGTATAAAATTTTAAACCTATTTAATTTAAGAGTTCAAACGAATTGATTCATACGGACTAAAATTTTAAATCTGTTTAATTCGCGAGTTTAAACAAATTGACCCATACGAACCAAAACCCATGCAATTCGATGCGAATAGGCATGAGCCAGCTTGTGGGTTTATCCTTTTATTATTATTATTATTTGTCTCCTCTAATCCAGTAGTCCCACTCCTTCTTTTTGGACTATACATTAACTTAATATGTTTCAAAGGCCCAATCTACCATAGTATTCTTTCAAAAATTAAAACATTACTTACTGGTTAACTATTACGTCACTCGTTACGATTATAATACTCACTTACTTTAATCTAAGAGATCTCAAATTTTGAGTAATGTATTGATAAGTAGAAAATGTACCTGTAAAAATACTTGATTTTACCTCTTAATTAGTCATTAACTTGTGATTTTTGTCTAACTTTTC
>JANHAO010012178.1:0-16537 GCA_026873985.1 Saraca asoca | reverse complement strand
AAGCCTTTTTATCAACCTACAAATAGGAAAATAAACCATAGCAGTACCAAAGAACAAACTAACAAAACTAGGACAAAAGTAAAGCGAAAATCACAAACTAATAACTATTTAAGAGGTGATATTTATCATTTTTATCGGTACATTTTTCACTTATCACCCTGGCCAAGGAAAAGCCTATTGTGCCACTAACCGCCTAGCTTGAGTGGCATCATCAGTAGATGAAGTTACCAGCAGTCTTTCTTCCTCTGATTAGCCTACACCCACTTCCAGTCATACTAAGACACTACCCTCAAGAAAGCATAAAACTTTCTTTAAAGATTTCTCCAAGGGTAAGGAGAGAAATTCTTCTGACATCCATGCTCTTGTTGCTAAGAAAATCAAAGTCGGTGCTTGGAAAGAGTTGCTTATCCTTTAATACCATAGAAAATCTATGATACAAAGATGTAGACTATGGCATTTTTTTTTTTTTTTGCATAGGCAACTGCTTCTCCCTGCTGGCCAAGGTCATACCGAGGAGTTTATATTAGATCATGATCCCTTATAACTTCTAAAGTCATTTACAACCTAGATTGTTTAATCAGCCACTTCCATCCTAGCTACTATGCTGACCTTTGCCAGGAATGAGAGGGAATTGGCAAACACCAATCCCAATATGGTAAAAGGCCTAAAGAAGGGTTTTGAGGCCAAAGCTAAGGAGGGAGCCAACCAAGACAAAAGCATTTCTGATCTCACTAATTGTGTTGCTAAGATAGTGAAAGAGCAGGATTCTTTGTCCCTGAAAAGCGGGGCCTTAACGAAGCAGTTCTCCTCCAAGGCATAGGAATTAGAGATCAAACGGAACAAGTGGAAAAGGAGTGAAGCATTTTTTGATGCGAGATTTAAGACTGTTGTTATTGAAGCTAAAGATCTTAGCTATCCCATGTTCCGAAGTGGTTTTGCATAGGTGATATGGTAGATTCGATATTTTAACCCCAATTTGTCGATTGATCTTTCCAAAACTAACAAGGATAAGCCCTTGGAGTAGATTCTGGTAGAGTTACTAAAAGATTAAGCTCCTGGTTTATTTTGTTGCTATTGTCACTTTCCACTCTTTTTTGTTTTTTGTTTTTTCTATACAAAATAGGCCAAATGGCCATATGAATGAAATGTGCTTATGAACCTTCTATTTTTGTGCATATAGTGTTTCTTTAACCATCTTTTATATAACACTTGCTTCTGTGTGCGTGCCTCCAATTGGCTTTGTCTTTTATACATTTTGTCGAATGACTATTATTTAGACATTGTCAAGTTCCTATTTGAATGAGCCTTTAATGAGCCTTTTGTCTATCATTTTATTTTGTCGATCTTTCATGCCTCCAAAAGGCTTTATACTTGTTGCTTACTTTTCTTTTTTGTTGATCTTTCAACCATCCAGGTCTCTACTAGGTTTTTTTAACATATCTTATGTTTGCGCTCAAATGATGTGCTTCACAAGCTTCACCTCACATATATTTTTTTACTAACACTGAGAGGACTACTCAGCCTTTTATTGGCATCAAGAGGTTTGTTAAGTCTTTTACTAGTGCCGAGGGATCTGCTCGATCTTTTGCTAGTGCTAAAGAATCTGCTTAGTTTTTTATTAATACTAACTTAGTAGGTGTGATAACTAGCCTATTCAAGGACCTTTCATTCCCCTAGACTAGTTGTCCTCTATACTTTGCCAGCAACAATGCATTTTGCCTAGGACCTTTCCTTCCCAATGAGTCTTGAGACTACACAAGGACCTTTCCTTCCCGAGGAGTCTTAAGACTTGCAAGGATCATCGTCTCAATCGTTTATCTCAATTCTCCCTAGTCATTGGATTTCCTCTAAGCCTCTATAAAATCCAAGTCATGCCTCTTAGTGGCAATCTCTGTATTTCACCTCCACAAGCCCCAACTTTGCTATTGTTTGCCACTGTCTTCTCCAGTGCTCTTCTTTGGTTTTTGGTTACATCACTACTTCTCTTGTAGATGATCTTTTACGTTACTTCTATTTTTTGCATTTTAGTTTTCCTTTTCCTTTTATTTCCTTTAAAATGAGTCACAACGATGATTTTTCTATCATGCCCTGATTCTTAACACATGACTGACTTAGAAAGTCATCGAAGGGTGACCCCTACTAACCTAAACCATATAGTAAAGCCCTTAATGCTACACACTTCCTATGTGGAGAGTGATTATGTAGTACAAAATGGAAAGGTAAAAATAACATTGACACATTTATCAAAATGCTCTCATATTTCTAACTAAAATCTGGTCTCCCCTATTTTTTGGATCCTGAGCTATAAGCCAGTGCAACAGCCAAGGGCTACACACCCTTCTCAAGACCTATACAATTAGACAAAATGCAAGACAAAACCTAGATACAACAATGTATACATTTTACTGGGTAATATTCACATGTATACATAAGTAGACTTAACCCATCAACTACCAAAATTTCACCATCAACATGTTTTCATACTCTACAAAAGTAATCTACCTAATTAAGGAGTAGACTTAGGTCTAAATGTGTGAGGATGAGTGGTAGGAGTAGCCTAGGATTCTAAAAAATATTTATAAAAATAGAGTAAGTTTCATAAAAAAATCCATTGAATAAATAATTCTCCAAGAATCAAATGGTTAGTTACAAATCATAGTCAAAAGCAAACCGATATAAACATATATATACATATATCTATTTATAAACATCTTATAAACTGAAAGTCACAATTTCAAACTATAACAAAAAAAAAGGTTCATAACTCACCAATCACCAATTTAAATTTGATTCATAGATTAAAATTACATAAAAATATATCCCACACTTTGAAGTTTTCTTACCATGTAAATAAGAGGCAAAGCATGACATTTTAGAAATGCTCATCATAAAAAAATGAAAGGAAATAATTAAAATCTTGCTTATTTCACATTTAGTCATACATCATGAAAATTTAAGATTTTCATATATAGTCAGAATCCAAGGCTATCTCCTAAAGGTAACCTTGCCTGACAGTAATCAGTCATCGTCATTCACCTTATTCCTCCAACAATTGTTCTCTCCTTATCCCTCCACTAGATTCATTTCTCAATTCAGTTCTTTCATAAGTGCACTTGAATGTTTTCGAAAGGAATTCCTAAAGGATCTAAATTCACATTTTTCAAGAAGTCTCAATACTAAAATGTTTCTTAAAACAATATGTATTGACAAAAAGAACTGAACAATTTTTAACCAGTTCATATATTAAATCACTTGATAATGTAATCACTAATTTTAAGTAGTACCATTGCTCAATAGATTCAATAATCCACTATTGCAAATTAGCAAGATTTTCAACATCAAATACAGGAAATAATTCTTCAAAAAATATATAATATAGTACTATTTGCTACAACATTTGAATTTTTTTTTTCCAATGCAAGTAGCTAGTAACGATTCAAATTATTTTAAAATCATAATGTTTTATGGTGTCCAAGTTCATGATAGTAAACAAAATAGGCATTTGTGTAAAAATCAGAAAAAAAGGAGTGCAATTATCCACTCACCTTACAAGAGATTGAGATAGTATCTAGTTACCAAATTAAGCCTAAAGCTCATGAACCCTTTTCTTCCAACTATTTATCAAAATCTGCTATAATTTACACATAAATCAAATATCCTACAATTAGTTTCTTTCACAAACAATTATAACGTTCTCCTAAAGTCAAATTTATAACCATAGACAAGGTCATGAAGGATTCATACCAAATTTAGAAATAGAGTGAAGATGGTTCAAAGCACTTCCCAGATTAAAGACAACAATAGTAGAGACATTAGGAGCAAGAGGACAGATCGACATCCAAGGGAGCCACTAACTATAAGCAGAACTGAATGACAAAATTGTTGCCAGCAATGATTGTCCAAACAGGGTAAAACACCATTACTTTTCAGCCACTTAAGGACATCGGTTGTTGCTAGTTCAAGCGGCCGTCAGAGAGTTGGGCTGAAGCTCAGGTGTTAGTTCAGACATAGCTGATGGTGGTTAGACTAGCTACTTTGGCATCCACTGTTGAAGAAGAAGAAAGATGAGAGTTGATTTGTGAAGATCAGCTAAATAGGACAGCTTCCCTTTCTTCAGTACAATAGAGCTTAACTGTATAGAGAATAGCCTAAGCAACTCCACTAGTGGCATGACAGCAATGGTTTGCTGAAGAGCTGTGGAGGATGGCACAACCTAGCCAGACAGCAAAGGGAAGATGAATAAGCTAAACAAATAGGGCTATAGCAAAACAAAGGCTAGGCAAAAATAAAATAGAAGCTAAGCAGAGGCTAATCAAGAAGAGAGCAGAAATTAATCGGAAGTAAGGCAATAGCTTATTAATAGCAAGGTAACAACTAACCAGTAGCAAGGCAACAAATGATCAGTAGCAAAGTTGCAGTAGATCGAAAAAAAATAGTAACTAATCAATGGCAAGTAGCAGCAAAATAGAAGTTGAGCAGAAGCACACTTAGGAAGAAAAAGAAGAAAATGAAGAAGCAATAGCAGATCAGGAAGAGCAGGGCTGATTGGCTAAGAAAAACAAAAAAAAAATAAAGTGGTTGTTTGCAGTTCGATTAACATAGAGGAAAAAAGAAGAAGAAAAAGGAATAAGAAAAAAGAAAGAAAGAGAAAAATAACAAATGTATGGTGTATAGTTTTTATATACATATAGTATTTGTTTCATTTTAAACACTTTAACAACACTACACATAAGTTAAAAGTATAACAGATATCCCGTTTTCTTTAATGACTACACCTTTCACAACTGTCTGTCCCTTCACCGAATCATATTGAGGAGGTCAGTATTTTCACTTTAGTTTTGCCTATTTCCTCTGCCTTACTAGCTTTTCACTTGCTCTTTACTTTATTTTTAGATTACTGGTTGAACAAATAGAAATTCATCATTTAAAGATGGACTCCAAGCAATTAGTGAAAACTCGTGCCTAAGCTCTAGCCAAGCAGAAACCTATTATTCTACCAACTACTTAGATCAAGTTGATGCTAAAAATGGCTACTACAGGTGACTCCACCTTTCCTGACTAGGCCAAGTCTTCCTCTAATCACACCAAGACATTATCTTTGCACAAATGAAAGACTCCCTTCGAGGGCTCTTCCAAAGGCAAGAGGAGTAGTTCTTCTAATGACATAGATGTAGATTATTAGGCTTTTAGTATAACCTTTCCAAGGCTAATGGGAATAAGCCCCTAAAGCAGACTATGGAAGAGCTAAAGGAAGATTAGGCCCTTCTAAACCTTGGTTACTACTATTGCAATTTTTATCATTTTCTTTCTTTTTACATATATATAGAATAGGTCAATTGACTATATGAATGGATTTATAAACTTTTCCTATGCATATAGTACTATTTTAATCAACATTTGCCTGGAATTCCTTTTTGTGTGTGCCTCCAATAGGCCCTATAATTGTTTTTCTTTTGCAAATTTTTTGATTGTCCAGGTTTCCACCAGTCTTTTTAATTAACTTATCTTGCATTTGTGCTTAAATGTCACATTTCAAGAGCTTTTTAGTCTTTTATTAGTGCCGATGGATCTGTTCAGTTTTTTATTAGTGCCAAGGGATCTACACTTTCTTTTATGAGAGACTTGTAAATGTGGTGATTTTCCATTTTCATTTCTCTTTCATTTTTCTATATGATTTGAAGCTAGCAGCATTTACAACTATACACGGTATGACTTTAGGTGTGCCATATTCCACGTTCAGAGAAGGGGCTTCCCTTGAATTTTCTCTAGGCCTTAAGTGTTGCTGAGAAGACTTTCTTATATTTTGAATGGCCCCTCTCATGTTACTATTAATTTTCCTTCACCTTATGCCTTATGTAGTTTGTCTTCTCATCATAAGACTAAGTCTCCCTTCACAAATGCTTTACTCTTCACTTTTCTATTTGCAATTCTAGTAACTTTCATCTTATAGCACTCATTTTAAAGTTGAGTCATCTCTCTTGTTTTTATCAAAATATCTAGTTCTTTCTTTCTCTTCTCTTTATTTCTTTGTTGTTCGTGTTGTTCTCTTTGGTTGGGGCATTGTCCAAGCTCAACTAGGAGTATGGCCTCACTCCCATATGTGAGCATGAAAGGAATCTAACTGATGGTGGAATGTACAGTGGTTCTATGTGAGCATAGAATGTTTAGCAATTCTTTGACTCATTTCCCTTTTGCCTTATCCAACCTTTTGCGCAGTCCTTAAAGGACAATCTTATTTGCAAGTTTAGCTTGCCCATTTGATTTAGGGTGCTCAACGGATGTGAATTTTTACTTAATTTCCAACATTCATTGGACATATGAGATTCATATTTTCATAATAGATGTACAGATGCAAATATACCTTAGGCAAAAGTTTTGAAAGTCATCAATAGCAAATTGCTTTCCATTATCATATATGATTATTATGGGAAGGCAATATTTAAAAGGAATTGTTATCAATTTTCTTATGTCAAAGCTTATACTTTCAGAAATTCTACCTGTAAATGACATTTTTCCAAATGAACTTTTATACATTATTTAAGGATATGGTCGCAAAGGCATATGCTTTTATCCATTTGGTAAAGTAATTAACTGCTACCACCACATACTTTAACTAATCAAGAGTAACTAAAAATGGTCCTAGCACATCTATGCCCCATTGGTCAAACGGCCAAGGCGCAAAGATGGATACCTATTCTACTACCAGCTGCCTTTGAACCTTGGTAAACTTCTGGCACTTTTCACATCTTCATATAAGCTCTAAGGCTTCTTTCTTCATTTTAGGCTAAAAATACCTTGATCGGATGGCTTTTAGTGTGATCGTTGCTCTCATCATATGAGATCCACAAATGCCTTCATGAGTTTCTCTCAAAATGTAATTAGGTTCACTTGGCAGGAGGCACCTTAGTGACAAAAGGGAAAAACTCTTCTTTCTACGAAAAAATGTGTTGACCTTTGTTTGACTTTCTTAGCCTCTTTTTTATCTTTTGGCAACCGTCTTTCCTTGAGGAATGCCATGATTAGGGTTAGTCATGTTTCTTCCTACTCTGTGCACATTGCTTTATCTGTGCAAGGGGATTGCAATATCTCCTAAATTACAATTCTGTTATTTGCCACTACTTTGGTACTAGCTAATTTGGCCAATACATCCGCACACTCATTTTTTTCCATTGGAATTCTCAACAGTTCAAAATTGAACCGTTTCAGCAAGCTCCTAGCCATGCCAACATACCTTGCTAGTGTTAGTTCTTTTGCTTCGTAGTCTCCCCTAACTAGGGCAATTACCATCTAAGAATCACTCTTGACTTTTAGTGACCATGCCCCTACTTCTTTTGTCAACTTCAACCCAGCTATCAACACTTTATACTCTACCTGCTTGTTTGTTGCTTTAAAGTTAAAATTTAGTGAGTATTCCAAGACTAAGTTTGTAGCTCCTTCTAAAATCACCCCTACCCTGTTGCCTTTTTTGTTTGACAACCTATCTACATATATTGTCTATGTAGGTCTTTCTAACCCTGGCTCTTTTGCCTTCACTAACTCTGCTACAAAGTCTGCCAATATTGGGATTTTACTACCTTCCTTACTTCATAAATGATTCCATATTCCAACAACTCCACTGCCTAGGCCATTAACTAACCTGCCAAATCAGGTTTTTGCAAAACTTGTCAAATTGAAGCATCCATTTGAATAATGATTTGGTGGCTTTAAAAGTAAGGTTTTAACTTTCTGGATATTGATAACAAGGCAAAGGCTAAGTTCTCTATTTTCTAGTACCTTATTTTAGCTCTGTGTAGTGTACAGCTTATAAAGTACACCAATTTTTGTTAACCATCGGCTTCCCAGATGAGGATTGAACTTACTACTTTTGTAGTTGCTGCAAGGCATACATATAGTGTTTCTCCCAGCTCCAATCGATTAAGTATGTGTGGTGTGGTCAGTATGTGTGGTATGACTAGATGCTTTTTTAGCTCTTGGAAAGCTTTTCCACAGTCATTAGTCCATTCAAAATTTTTAACATTTTTAAGCAATTTAAATAAAGGAGCATGTTTATCAACTAACATGTACATGAAACGTGTGAGGGTTGTGACCTTCCCTTTGAGCATCTGTACTTCCTTTATAGTCATTGGGCTCCTCCTATCGATTATACCCTAGCATTTAGATGGGTTAACCTCTACATCCCAATCGATTAGTATGAAACCTAGGAATTTTCCTACTTTTACCTTAAATATGCACTTCTTCGGGTTTAATCTCATTTGAAACTTCTGTAAGGTCCCCAATGTCTCTTCTAGGTCTAGCCAATGCTGCTCCAAACTCATTGATTGGACTATCATGTCATCATATAAACTTCCATACTCCTACCCATTTGCTTGGAAAACACCTTGTTCATCATCTTCTGGTATATTGCTCTTACATTTCTTTTTAACCAAATGACATTACCGTATAGCAAAGGATACCCTGACCAATTATGAACATTGTTTTATCTTCATCTTCAGGGTGCATTCAGAGTTTATTATAGCTTGAAAATGCATCTCCAAAATTGAGAATTCCAAATCTTACTGCACCATCTACCAACTAATCAATATTCGGGAGCGAATATGAATCCTTAGGCCATGTCTTATTAAGATCTGTGAAATCCATACACATCCCCTATCTTCCCATAACTTTTTTTACGAAGACTATATTTGCCAACCATATGGTGTGTGGGATTCCCATGATGAATCCCATGCTCAACAATTTCTCCACTTCTTCCTTTATCATTCTCTATTGCTTAGGGATGTAGTTCCTCTTCTTCTACTACACAGGCTTCATACTTCGGTCAATTAACAATTTATGGCAAGCTACTCAAGAGTCTTTTCTCAGCATATTAGTAGGTGTGTAGGCAAACACTTCAACATAATTTTACAGGAGCTTCACTAACTAGTCCCAATCTGCTTCCTCCAATTTTGCCCCAATTTTGATTATTCTCTCATCATCTTCCCCAAAAATCCACACTTCTTCTATATTCGAACCTAGCTCAATTGACAAGGATTATCATGTTGAACATCAAGTAATGTTAGGTTTACCATTTGACACTCACTACTTTTTCCAAGGATGATTGCTAGTTCTGTTTTGCTAATGCCTCCTTAGGTCTTGGCTAAACTTGCCATGTAAGATCTTCGGGTGATCTGTTGATCAGCCCGTACTTCCTCGATTCCTCCAGCTATTGGGAACTTTATCAACAAATAGGGAATAGAGACAATGTCCCTGGCTTAATTTAAAAATGGCTGCCTTAGAATAGCATTATAGGCATTATTAGGGGTGGCCACAACAAGGAATGTGACATCCAAATTTTTTGTCAACGACCGAGTTCCCAAGGTCAGCCTTAGAGTCACCGTCCCCTTCACTTGAACTTGTCCTCCTGTGAAACCAATTAATATACCTGTATAAGGTTTATACATGCTTTTAGGGATATTCAGGGCATTAGCAACATATAAATATAGAATATCAATAGAACTTCCCTAGTCAATGAGTATTCTTTTGATGATGAAATTATGCAGTATGGCTAAAATAACCATCAGATCATCATGATCCCTGATGATGTCCCCAATGTCCTATTATGTAAAGCAGATTGGCTCATACTATTCTCTCATTTTCTTCCCTTCTACTACCATCATTATTCTAAAGTGCCTGTTTCTAGCATTTCTGGAAACTCCCTTTGGCAAAACCTCCAATAATGGTTTCAACCGTCCCCAAGATAGGGGAGGTTACTTTGACCTACTTACCTTCCGACAGACCAGACTGTAGGGAGTGATCCCTTTCTCCATCTTGCTTTTTCCCATCTCCCATGTCAAACCTTTTGTATTTCAAAAGATACCCTCTCCTTATAAGCATCTCTATTTCATCTTTCAAGGTAACATACATATCTGTATGATGCTTATAATCTCAATGGAACTTGCAAAATTTTGATTTATCAGTTGGGAGAAACTTTCATCACTTTTGCTGAGTAAATTTTATCAGTTCGATGGTCTTGATGTCCTACACTATACAGCTTATCAATGCATTCAACACCTCATACTCATTAAATTTCCCCCGAGGAGGTCCTCTATCCCACTTAGGAGCTCTATCTCTGGAAGGTGTACCATCAATTTATATGTGCTTGATCTGTCATCGAGCAAACTCAACCTCTTCAACATTAATGCACTTTTTTTATCTGGCCAAGAGTTCTGAGAGGGAAAAGTGACTAGAGCAAAGGCCTAAGCTAATTTGGTGCATTGCCACACCTTCATTGAGGTCTCGTATCTCCAATGCTAAAGCATTGAAGCAAGCAAGATACTCCTTAAGGGTCTCATGACATCCTTATTGGAAATTAACCAAGGCGGCTGATGTTTTCCTAGACACCATGCTAGTTGCAAAGTATATGGAAAATGCTTTGACAAGTTGGCAAAAACTATTAATCAACTATTGAGACAAAGTAGTAAACTATCACAGACAAGCTTTCTTAAGGGTGGTAGAGAAGTCCCGACACATTATGGCATCTGCAGCACCTAATAGTAGCATTGAAGCTCAGAACACTTCTAAATGTTCTTGCAAATCCAATGTACCATCATATGGGTCGATATGGGTTAGTGGCTTGAAATGGGTGGATAAAGAAGCAGCTATCATAGTTGCTGAAAATAGGTGGTTCTCCTGCTAGCAGGAGGACAGTTGCCTAGAGGTCTAGGTTGGTTTATGGTTGGATTGAGTGGGTTGTAAGGCTTATGTGCATAGGGAATGTGCTACATATGGTGGCAAATGTTGGTGATTTGTGGCAGAGCAGTAAAGACATTAAGAATGAGTGGACCAACCAAAGTTTGGACTTAGGAGGTTTGTAGGAAAAAGAGATAGTGGTTTAAGGATTAGTAAAGAGAAGTAACCACCATTAGAGAAATGGTGGGAATAGAGGGTGGCTCTTACAAAGGTGGTGCTAAGTGTGGCTATAGCTGTTGGGGTTCAGTAAAGTGATGAGGTTAGGTTAAGTGAGGGTAAGGTGCACAACTGACTAGGTTAACCTCCATCTAACTCTTCTCACAACTGGCAAACATGCTCTATCAGTATGTCGATGTTAAGCTCAGTAGTGATCTAACAAGCCTTCTCTACTATCCAATCTCGATGATGATCATCTCTAGCTCTTTCACGATGATGGCGCTTGTCAGGTGACAGAGCGCAAGAGAACTACAAGTGACAACAACAAGACATAAGGTGGCTGGGGAAGCCACAGAAAACATCAAATGAAACTTTTTGTTCTAGTAAAGCTGTCTGATGAAGTGAAGAAGAGTTGAGAAGTGACTTGCAAGCACAACAAAGTCAGTTACACACAATAAGCACACTCCAGAGAAGTGACTTGCAAGCACAACAAAGTCAGTTACACACAATAAGCACACTCCAATGATCAAGTCTATGCCTAAGCAAGATTTTAGTAATATAGTGAAGATGATCGAAAGAAGAAATACGTCTTTGTATATATAGGTGTCGAGTGTGCCAATCGGCATGCTCTTGGACGAATGAAATGCAACCACTTGTCTTTAGTATATTGGTAATATTAGTGAGATTTCCATTAGGTAGTTGCTGCAATTACACGCATACTTGGATCACACATTTTGTCATGTGTTGGTTGGATAGTTGATTTGCTGAGCTCTTATTTAGCCATGTCTTATGAATAAGCTGATTAACCAAATGTAACAAGTCGATTAGTCTCGGTCCAAGACTGTTTGCCATAGCCACTTCAACTGGTCTTGATCGATCGGGCTGGGTTGAACGTCTTGCATCTAATAGTTATTTTGAACTTATCACTTCTTAAGAAATCTATTGGCAAAATGAAAAAGAAAAAAAAATAATCGTAAACCTAATACGTGGAAATGAAAGCTGAGAGAGTGACACATGAAAAGAGTTTTACACTCCATTAAGAATAGCACAGATTTGCTTGCCTTGAAGGCTATAAGGTCACAAATCCTAGTCATTAAGTTCCACATACGAGGGTCAGAAGACCCTTGTCTTTCGACACTTCGATTGTTTATGTTTTGCACACAACGTTGTAAACAGTTCTAATATATTTGATAAATAAATAGATATTTTTATTTTATCATAGAAGAGATAAATACAAAAGTTAAATGGAAGAGACATTCAGATCCTTTAAAAATGGGACCTTTTAAAATTGTGCCATAAAAGAAATCCCTTTTTTACTCACTAAATATATTAAACTTTCTCATGCATAAATAAAATTAAAATTTCACTTAATTTCTTTGGAAACATGAATAATACTATTATAACCCTGGGTCAGGGACAATCATCCCATTTATTTAATTGGGCCGATAGACCCGAGAGATTAAGGGATGTTCTTTTTCCCTCACATTGTTGTAATCCAAATAATTGATTTTTACAAAATAGATTTAACACAAAATATTGGAAAAATATACTTTACCTTTATGTGATATAACTCTAGTTTCAATTTACCCATGTATGATTTAAAATGATGCAAAGATATAATTTATAGTTTATATTGTTAACATTTTACTTACATGTATTAATTTTTCATTCAAATATAACAGATTTTGTCATATATCAGTCATTTACTCCTTAATTAATCCTAATTCAACTTTACTTATGCCTCCATCGTTCCCAATTTCTACTTCCGCCTAAATCCAAAACCCTGAAGAAAAAGTTACATTTGATTTCTATAAGATTTATTCAATACAATGTAGGGAAAAAAAGGAATTAATTGCAACCTAGAGATGATTAGCATAAACTGGATAAAAAAAAAAAAAAAAACTCACCTTCCAACTTTTTCTTCCATGCGTTGTACCAAAGAAATTTTACACAAATCAAAGGTAAACTTTCTTTGAGATTTTAGATTCAAATAGAAAAGAAATTTAGAAACAATAGAGTGAAATTGGAGTCAAAATAAGACTTATTAGGGAACACGAAATTAATATGTAACAAAATCAGGTATATTTGGACGAAAAATTAATACAGGACATGTTGACGTCGGATTTTGGTGGAACTCCAAAATCCGGCCAACGGGGGGATTCTTACAGGATCTCTAGCCTATGTCCGGTTCAGATATAGTGGAACAGCAAAGTGAGACGGAGGTGAAGGGAAGAGCAAGGGGGGAAACACCAGGCTTAACGTGGTTCGGCCAAATCCGGATGGCACCGGACCCTACGTCCACAACGGAGATTTTATTGATGTAAAGTAATTTGTAGAGTTTCTGCTTACAATATTACCCCCTCTTTCTAACAATGTAACCCTATTTATAGAGGAAGGAGGGGTTACATGCATTAATTACTAGCTACAGTGGTGTTACATCAAACTATAAATAAGACAAGATAGTAAAAGGGACTGCAATCTGGCTACTGCAGAGAGTAGGCTACTGAATGGTGCCCATAGGCTGGCGGTAGACTTGTGTCTGCTGCTCGGCATCCTGAGCTAGGGTTTTATGGCTTGGAGGCATCGCAAGTTCTACTATAGCGAGCTAGATGTCACTGTAGCGAGAAAGCGAGCTTGAGCGGAGTAATTGATCACTCGACGATCTGATCTTATGATTTCTTCATTGAACCGTCCCCTGCGAGGGAGGCTGCTTCGCAGGATGTACTAGAGTCCCCTCGCAGCGTCGTTGTGTTGCGACGAGCGAGGCAGGGTCGGTGTTAAGAGCACCTTCGCTGTTGCCACTTTCTAATGAGGGAGGTGAAGCTTGTTGTGGGCCTCCTGTCGAAGAGAGGAACTTGGTCTCTGTTGCGATCGGTGACTCATCCTCGCAAGGCCATTTTTATATATACAACAGGACAAAATGTTAACAATACAAACCACATATTACTTCTTTGTGACATTTTAAACTATAAATGAATAAATTGAAATAAAAATCATAAGATAGATAAAATCTATTTTTCCTTAAAATATTTCTCTTTTTCTTGCGATACTATAAAGCCCTTGTGAGATAATTCTTTTCGGGTCCACTGAGTGTGTGTATATATATATATATATATATATCTCAACATTAGTCCCCTTTTTTTCTAATTATTTAACAATAAAAAATTTAATTGATAGTTACGCTTAATTTTTTTTTTTTTTTTTGGGTATAAAAGGACAAAGCTAAAGTCTAGCAAACACAGCAAACTCATCCTGAAGCAGCATAGACATCTCAGCTGGTGACTGCTTCCAAACTCCGAAGGATTTGAAAAGGGAGATTATACTACCAAAATACTTCATTGCAAAGAATTGTAAAAACCATATCTTAAGATTAGCCTGAAAATAATTTCCTTGCAAAGAATTACCCTTAAACACAAGTAAACTAGTAAAGCTTTCTTACCTTGAGTCAAATTCAAGACATTAAATAAATAAATACAGCAAACTACCGAGAAGATCAGCTCCACCTAACACATTTGTTCATTTTGTTTACATAGAATTAAGCAATAAGCTGACATGACTTATTATATTTGACTTGTTGGTTACGGACTTTGTTTTGGTATAACGTGTGATTTTATGATCACATATGATGTAACTTTGTAACTTACATTTAAATCCATTTTTGAAACCAGATATATAGATGACAAAAGTTTCTAAGGCCACCATAGAATCTCTTTTACAAAAACAAAAAAACAAAAAACCTTTCAACATTACTGATTTCCACTTTTAATCTGTTATTTCCTCTTCTACTCAAAATTATTTTAACAAAAAAGGGTTTCAATTTTCTTAAGGAAAAGGCAGAGAGAAATATGCAAAAGGGTAAAGTGATAGAGACATATGAAAAACAGGTGATGGTGGAGAGACAAAGGCAGCCTCCAGAAATATGCAAAAGGGTAAAGTGATGGAGACATATGAAAAACAGGTGATGGTGGAGAGACAAAGGCAGGCTCCACTGCTCACTTCACGTGCTCCTTCCTTCTTTAGGTCTCTCTTGCGTTTAATGGTGAACCCCCCCTCTTATCTCAATGCCATATATAGCGGGGGATGATTTAAGTGGTCCTCTTTGCCTTACCCCTTAGCCTATGGTAGTCACTTCTCATGCCTTGCCACCTTCAAAAGCTCTAGCTGCATATATTCTTCTGGTTTCCTGGGCCATCATTGTGGCTTTCTATAAAATCAATTTTTTTTATAACTGAATTCTATATATTATTTAGAAATTATGTAAAAATAATAATTTTAATTTATTTGTAAATTATTTTTTACAATATATTAAAAAATACATGAAATTTAATTAAAAGATAAATTTTAATGATATCACAATAGATAAAATATTATGATGAAGGTAAAGTTCTTTATATAATATATGTTTTAAATCAAATGAAATCAATTACAAAGAAATTCTTAATAAATTTAAAGGATTTCATAATGACATAAATATTTAATTAAAACATGAATTACAAATGAAATGAAATCTTCTTCCACTTAAATTCAAATATTATTTAAAAATAAATTTATTTCAAAATAAAGTAAAATCTTATTTTTAATCATTTCAAACATAAAAAATATAATTATGACACATCATATTATATAATCTATAACACTATTCACTCATAACCAAAAAAAATTGTAAAATTTTTTCTATATTTTTCCTATTTTCTCAAATAAAATTCATACTTATCTCCCAAAATTAAAATATTTTTATAAAGATTTTTAATAAATTTTATTGCAGCCCCTTCAATAATTTTTTTTCTAACTTTGTCCTTACTCGAAATGATGTTATTTTGTGAGACAGAATGAATCTCCCATGAATATTTCATAGAGCCTATTTTTCTTTTCAAAATAAGAATATTGTGAATCAATTATCACAATTCCATCTATATATATTTGTGAGCTTTAGAAGATATTTATTTGTCACTCGCCTTTTATAAAGATAACATGTAAAGTTAAGGCACTTGATTACTCCCCTACAATGTTCTCATGGGACCAATTAAAGTCATTTGATTGTCATGAGATTTATAGCATTACGAATATCTTTTGATCTTAATTAGTCTTGTGTAATTATGATGAATAATTATCATGGTTTGATTTATACATATTTGTGAGTGCTAGAAGATACTTACTTGTTACTCACCCTTTTATAAGGATACGTTCAAGTTAAAGCACTTGATTATGATGGTATTTTAAATGAAAAATGTTTAATACACATTTTACTCCCTTAAAATGTCTTCACAAAGTCAATTAAGGCCAATTGATTATTATTGATAGTAAAAAGAGGTAGGGGTGAGCAGAAGTTTCACATCGATGAGAAATCAAGTGATCTTGTGCCTTATAAGGCGGGGGGACACCCCCTTTCACAAGTGAGACGCCTTTTCCCAAGTCGAACTCCAATGGGAATCTCGAGCCCAAGTCGAACTCCACTGGCGATGCCAGAAGGGAATCTCGGGGGATAAAATCGTGCGACCATGAGATCGGTCAAAGCGGACAATACCTCGCACGAGTAAGGCTCATCTCGACCATCATCATTTGGTGCCGTCTGTGGGGACCCCCAATGTCTCGCTACGCACAAGCCCACCTGATCCCACATCAATGAGAAATCGAGTGACCTTGTGCCTTATAAGGC
>JANHAO010012177.1:0-16533 GCA_026873985.1 Saraca asoca | reverse complement strand
GTTCCATTTCCTTTACATCCTTGATCTCAAAGAAGTTAGTTGCAAAGAGAGTAGTGATTAAATAGACAAGAATGCTTATAGAGCAGAGGAGGAAGGGATATAACGCTGCAGTGAACTCAAGGTTTGTTATGAGTATTTTTTAGATTGTGCAAAACAGGCTGGCCAAGGCCCAATAAGAAGCCGAGCCCAGCTAAAAGGAAACCTAAATCACTTGACAATTAAGGTTGCTTAATGAGGTATTAACTCACTAACCACGAGCTAGGAGCATAGGTCGAGATCGAAGTGAGAACTCAGCTCGCTAGGAAGGGCATCAACTCACTGAACGAAACACAACGTCCAAGCCATCTTCCACCAGACTCACTCTAGATGGATCCTATGACGAGATCAGTTCGTGGTGAGCAGGTCACCCAATGCAAGTCTAGGTTGCTAAGATAGCGAGTTGAGCACAAGTACGGGAGTCTATTCATTAGTTGAAGGCATACATTTCTAACTAACAACTCAGCCTCTAGAACTGATACATTAGCCCCCAACTATTCGACAATGATTTGGCTAGCATTTATTATCAGACACCAAGCATTTATTGCCCGATACAGCAAAAGTAATCATTTTGTTACTTGCCAAATTACACTTGTAACCCTCCCCTTTTCTATAAATAAGAAGGGGGACCTCTGTAAAAGAGACAAAAAAGAGACTGCATGTAGACACTCTACTGGAATAGCAGCTTAGTACTGTATCTCCATTGAGTTTTATACAGAAAACTATCACACAAAATTAATATAACTCACCGTGGATGTAGGGGCCAATTGACTTTAGCCAAACCACGATAAAAACTTTTAGTGTTAGCTGTTCTTCTTCTTCTTTTTCTTCATCTCTCTTTCCATTAGCTCACATTCTCAACTTGCAGTTTAGGGTTACATTGGATTTTCACCTGTTAATCAAATTTCACCGTCAACATTTTGGCACTAGAGGAAGGGCCCCTACTGCATTCTCTTCATCTTCAACATAGTACTATCACTACAATGGCAAGAGGAAAGGCTACAAGGAGCATAGAAGCCACCAATGGCTAACTTAAGTGTTAGTCACAACCTCAACGGGACTTTACTACCCCCACAATAGGTGCTGTAGTTGGCACGACACCTTCTAATCGGCACCAACCTACCACCCTTGAAGTGAATGGAGCCCAAACTTGGTACCAATGCTAAGAAGCTCTTAAAAATACTGTGAGGGAACTAGCAGACATGGTCAGAGCTTTGGCCTAGGCATAAGCCCAGGGTTCACAAAGACAAGTTAAAGTCATTACACCGAAAGGAGGACCCTAACAGCTAGGGCCTTAACATGAAGAACCTATTAAATTTGAACGTCAGTAGACTGGCTCCATCCACTCATCCAATTCAACACTAAGATCAGAGGTTCACAGAGTTCACGAAGATGAAAGAGATGATCAATAGCGCATGAACTCCCAACAAGAAGAAAGCTCTAATGAAATGGACCATGGGCATAGGTCGGACCACCACTCCCATAGTCAGGAGCATAACTGAAGGCACAAGACCTCAGATCACCATTCTCGTGGTCAGGGAGGTGATAGGAGCTGGTGAACTACTAGTCATTGGTTTGAAACCCAAGACCCTGTGATTAAGGAGCTATTTCAAAGGGTGAACAACTAGAAAAAAGACCCATAACCTAAAGTGGCCAAGACTCTTACGAGGAAAGGACACTGTTCACCAAAGAGATCGAAATAGAACCCCTTCCTTATAGGTTCAAGGTCCTTAATATCCTGTTGTATAATGGAGATAGCAATCTATATAGCCACTTGGACACATTCAATGTCCAGATGGACCTCTAGACCTCTCCAGCTTGTTAGTGAAGTGCCGAGTCTTTCTTGCCACTCTCAGAGAGATATTGCAAACTTGGTTCAGGAGTCTCCTAGCTTGTAGTATTCGTAGCTGGGAGGAATGTCAAGTGAGATTCCTTAACTAGTATAGGGTACTAAAGAGATAAATCGTCCTATCTTTCCACTTAATGATAGTCTTTTAGTGGAAAGATGAATCACTTAAAGACTATATTACCCAATTCTAATGCAAGTTTAGCAATGTGGAGAACCTGTTAGATGAGAGTGTCCTCACAACTATCTCTGCTGGACTTCGCAAGGACAAGAAGCTATATGAGGATATATATAAGTCCCTAGTGAAAAGTTTGGGTGAGTTCTACGAATATGCTGCCAAAGAGATTCGATGGGAAGAAACCTTTGGCCTAAAGAAACCCACCCGAAAGGAGGAAGTGAATGGCTCGAATTGGGGTAAGACGAAAGCTGGTAGCAAGAGCAGCAAAGAGAGCCAGAAGGACGAATTTGGAGGTTAGGCCATGAAAAAGGCTAGAAATGGGTGGCCATAACATCAAGGTCACTATGATAATTACACTGTCCTATCAGACATTCCCAATAGGATCTTTACGACTGAGAGGGACAATGAAGACTTCGGGAGACCTAGACTCATAAAAGCTTCCCTCAGACGAAGAGATCAAAGCAAGTTTTGTGCTTACGACAATAAAGTTGGGCACAACACCTCAGACTGTTGGGCGCTAAAAGATGCCATTGAGGACCTCATCAAGAAAGGTTGCCTAAAGGATTACATGGTGAGACCCTCAGGACAACGCCCCCCGTATACTTAGCAACTAAAGTAGCGTCAGCAATAGCAGACCCCTGAGCATGAGGAAATGCCTTTAGTGAGGACCATATTCACTATTCATGATGGACCTCAAATCACTGGCACCTTGAATAGGTCACGTGTCCACTATATGTAAGCAGCAGGCCGCTTCTTGCTTGCTAGTCATATGGAATGTGAAAGACTCACCAAGAAAGCTAAAGTAACCTCGAAAAGCATCACATTTACAGAGGAAGATGCATGAGGGATCCATGCCCATCATAATGATGCGATAGTCATCTGCGCCAAGATCGATAATGCCAATGTGAGGAGAGTAATGGTCGACACTGGCAACTTTATCAAAGTAATGTACAAAGGATGTTCGACTAATTGGGCATGAGCAAGAGCCAATTAAATCCTTCCCTAGAGCCCTTCTACGGCTTCACAGGAGATGGAATAGTACCAGTGGGCCAAATTAAACTACCTATCACTTTGGGAGATCTAGACCACCAAGCAACTGTTATGATGGATTTCTTTATTATAGGCTGCCTCTCAACTTACAATGTGGTGCTATGTTGACCCCGTTATAAACAACCTGGACGTGGTCGCATCTACTAGGATGCTTACTATTAAATTCTTGATCCTGAATGGAGTTGGATGCATGTAGAGAGAGCAGTAAACTGCCCGACGCTACTATGAGGACGCAATCAAGCTTAAGGCATAAGCAAAAAAGATACATGTGGTATCCAGATGAGAGCCTCAAGCTATGAGCATCAAGAGGGTCAGTTACAACCTCAACCCTTGTGAGGTAGACATTAAATGAGCTATTAGTCCTGTTGAAGAGCTTAAAAAAGTGAAGGTTAATGAAACAGATGCAGAAAGATGCCTTAAGTTGAGGAAGAGCTTACCGCTGGACGTAAAGCCACAGTTAGCTGAATTTCTCAAGGCCAATCTAAATGTCATTGCTTGGAACAATGAAGATATGGTACGCATTGACCTTGGGGTTATGTCGCACAGGCTCAATATCACCCCTAGTACAAGCCAGTTTGTCAGAAGAGAAGGCCAATGACTATCGAGAACTATACCGTGTTGAAGGAAAAGGTGGATAAGCTGTTAGCGAACAAGTTTATTCAAGAAACCCACTACCTTACTTGGGTTGCTAGCCCTGTCCTCATGAAAAAGAAAAATGGAAAGTGGAGGACATGCATAGACTTTGTCGACCTAAACAAGGCATGCCCAATAGATAGCTTTCCTTTGCTAAGGATCAACCAACTCGTAGATGCAACAGTGAGACATGAACTCCTCAACTTCATCGATGGATACTCGGGATATAATCAAAACCCAATGGCCGCACAGGATAAAGAACACATCTTGTTTATCACTAATTGCAAGTTATACTGCTATAAGGTAATGCCTTTTGGGCTCAAAAATGTAGAAGCAACTTACCAGCGATTGGTGAACATGATGTTCCGAGAGCATATTGGCAAAATGATAGAGGTGCATGTGGACAACATGTTGGTGAAATCCAAGCAGCTTGCTAACCATGTCCATAATCTGGACAAAATGTTTCAGATCCTGAAGAGGTACCAAATGAAATTGAACCCACTTAAGTGCACATTTGGGGTTACCTCGAGAAAGTTCCTCAGCTTCATGGTGAACAACAAGGGGATCGAGGCAAATCTAGAAAAGATTAAAGCTCTCCTTGACATGCAATCCCCCAATGGAGCCAAAGACATGTAAAGCTTGAATAGCCAAGTTGTGGCACTTTGTAGATTCATCTCAAAGGCAACTGACAAATGTGTCCCTTTCTTTGATATCCTAAAGAAGGTGAAGAAGTTTGAATGGACATAAGAATGTGAGGTTGCCTTCCAAGAACTTAAATAGTATCTCGGAACAGCTCCACTCTTGTCTAAACCAAAAGAAGGCAAGAAGCTAATCGTGTACTTGGGGGTGTCCCAACACGCTCTTAGCACGACCCTAATGCAAGAAGACAGAGGAACTCAACTCCTTATTTATTATGTGAGCAAGAGACTACTGGATGTCGAGACGAGGTACTCACCCATAGAAAAGCTCATTTACTACCTGGTCATTGCATCGAGGAAGTTGTAACTCTACTTCCAAACCCATAGTATAGAGGTTCTCACCCAGTTTTTGCTTAGGCAAGTCTTACAAAAGACGAATGCTTCAGGTTAATTACTCAAATGGGCAATTGAGCTTGCTTAGTTCAATATTGAATACAAGCCCAGATCGACGATCAAAAGGTAGGCTCTGGTCAACTTCATTGTGGAATTCACCGGGCCCATACAAAAGGAGGTAGAAACTTTAGAAGCCTTGTGGTGGGAATTGTATGTGGATAGGTCATTGAGCAATCAAAAGGTTAGAACAGGAGTGCTCCTCATTAGCCCAGAGGTACATAAAATCCTCTACACTTTGAGGTTTGGTTTCCAAGCTACCAATAACGAGGCCGAGTATGAAGCACTGCTAGCTAGGTTGTGATTAGCCAAGGAGGTGCGAGCTGAAAGGCTAAGGATCTTTAGTGATTTGTAGCTTGTTGTCTACCACATAAGGGGCAAATACCAAACCCGAGGGTCGAAGATGGCCAATTATCTCCAAAACATCCAAGAATCATTAAATTCTTTCTGACAATACAAAGTCAACCAAATATCATGAACTCAAAATGTGTATACTGATGCCTTAGCTCGTCTAGCTATGATCGAAGATGTTGACTTCTTGGGGGTGCTCCCAGTTGAAGTCCTTTTATCCCCTAGCATTGAGCAGAATGATGCTGTAATGACAATTACCAAAGCACCAAGCTTTTGGATGAACCCAATCCTGGATTATTTACAAGATGGCAAACTACTAGAGGACAAGCTCGAGGCACAATGATTACGAGCTCAAGCAACTAGATATTGCATCTACGATGATGTACTGTATAAAAGAGGGTTCTCAACCCCACTTTTGAGATGCATTGATGGTAGCAATTGTGATACCATTCTGGAGGAAATCCATGTTGGACATTGTGGAAACTACATTGGGGGGCTATCTTTGGCTCAAAAAGATCTCTGAAAAGGGTTCTACTGGCCCATGATGAAGTAGGACACTATCGACCTCATCAGAAAGTGTGATAAATGTCAAAAGTTCACGAAAATCTTGCAAGCTTAGCTAACCTACTACGACAGATGGTCAATCCATGGCCCTTTGTGATTTGGGGTATGAACCTAATTAGATCACTCCCAATAGCTTGTGGCAATTTCTAGCATGTGGTAGTAGCTATGAATTATTTTACTAAGTGGGCGGAGGCAAAAAGGCTCGCTGAGATCTTATCTGCAAAGATTGACAGATTCATGTGGAGTAATATCATTTGTAGGTTTGGAGTCCCTCAGCAGATTATAATTAATAATGGGAGCCAATTTAATAGCGAGCAATTCATCAAGTTCAGCAATGACCTAAAAATCACAAAAAGCTTCTCAGTTGTAGATCATCCGTAGGCTAATGGGCAAGTTGAAGCCGTCAACAAGATCATCAAATGAATCTTGAAAGTGAAGTTAGAGGCCAAAAAGAGAGCCTGGGTGGATGAACTACCAAAAGTGTTGTGGGCTTATAGGACTACAACACACAATGCTACAGGAGAAACCCCATTTTCAATAGTGTACGAGTGCAAAGCGATGATCCTTGTAGAACTTGAAGTGGCATCTCAGTGAATAATTACTTTCAAGCTAGAAATTAACGATCAATTACTCACCGCGAATCTGGATTTTTTAGAAGAGACAAGGAGAAAGCCTGCTTAAGCTCACAATCTACCAACAGCAAGTCATGAGGTATGACAATCAAAAAGTGTGACCTTAAAGCTATAAGCTTAGTGATCTCATTCTGCGTCTTGTCCTTCCGAGAGCACGCAAAGCTAATAAAGGGACCTTGGCGTCAAACTAGGAGGGCATATACTGTATTAAGAGAGTTATTGGCAATGGGGCTTATCATTTGGTAGATATGGAGGGAACGGAGTTTCCCCTAACCTGGAACGCTGAATACCTTTATTGATATTATCAATAAGGCCTCCAATACTTGTAAAAAATTAGTAAGCGTAAACATTTATGTAATTCTTTGAAATTTTATGCATATAGAATGAAAGTCCTAATAAAGTCTAGCACGAGAAGTGATGTATTATGTAAGAAGTGTTTGTTAAAGCGGTCCACCCAATTTTCATCCTTACACCCAAAATTTGCCAAACTTATGCATATTCAAGCATAAAAATTGAAGAGAAGTGAATAAGAATTTGTTTGATCCATAAATGAGATAAATTCATGCAAAGTTTAAGAACATATTACAAAATTCAAAAGGAAAATGAAATTACAAGGCTTATGGCCTAAGAAACTGGAGCATCTAGAGTCAAAGCCTTTTAAGGCTAAGGACCAGGATGAGAAGTGTTAGGGATGTCCACCACTAGAGCACCAACAGCTTCAATGACCTGAGAGTCACCCTCCCTTTGGGTAGTGCCTTCAACATGACAAATTTCAGCACTAGAGTTAACTTCTTTCTTGAAAGAGCTAACCCTAGCAACCCTCCTCTTGTAGCATTCAACAGCTCGACAGCTTGCTGGCCAAAAAAAGAGAAATCCAATTTTGAGTGTCGCTCCCACAGGGTGAAGAAGGCGGCGGCGTAAGTTTTGGTTTTTGCCTTTTTTATTAATAAGGTGGTCTCTACCTTAATTTTAGTGACCTCCTCCTTTGTGAGAGCGACCTCCATCTTGATTGTCTCTAACTCCTTTTCAGCAATCTCAGCTCGTTACTTCACTATCTTGGCCTACTACTCCACAGATCCAGCTTGCTACTTGTGGCCTCAGCCCATCTCATTGCTTGCTTAGCTCAATGGATGGATAAGTCCAGGTTAATCCTCGCCTTGGCCAGATCGTTGGTTATTAGGCCAAGATTCACCACGGTAGCCTCATGATCCGTTTCTACATGGGATAAGGCAGCCTTAGCATTCTTGACCTTCTCCTTCAAATCTAGCACCTCAGCAGAGGCAGCAGCCAGCTTACCTTTAAGGGTCTCCTTCTCCTTATCATGGGCTTGGAGAGCCTTATCTATCTTCATCATTATTAGCAAATTCTAAAAATTCAGAGCTAAAGTTAGATTACAAAGTAAATGAGAGGACTAGGAAAAAAATACCTTACTTACCACTAAGCCATGATGAGTCGCATAGCCTACCAACCTCCTGAGGGAGAACTCCTCGAACTCTAACACCTGAATCTAGTTATGAGTTCCCAAAATTGTATCAATATTATCAATATGAACCTCAATGTACTCCCTTATCTTGGAGGCAGGTTCAGTCGGTGACTTCATGACCTTAGCCTTTGATGCAGCTCATTTATGAGGAGCAACCTTCTTCTTCCTTTTGTCTACTTTTTGTCTTTTGGCAGAAGGCTCTGGAAGGGTGGCAACCTCAGTTTTGACTACCATCTCGGGCTAAGAGGCTGGAGTTAGCCCCTGTGAAGGAGCTATTGTTGAAGCCAAGGGTTAACTTTTAATAATAGGGGCTATGATCATATCAGGGTTAGTGAGATCTCCTCATCATTGGAGGGTGGCATCCTAAGAATGAGCTCCATTATTTGGTCATAATCCTCAAAGTTAGTAGGACTAACCTCTGTGGCTCGACAAATTCCAACTCCTTGGTGAGCTCGATGTCTTTGGCCGGTTCAAGCTTGTGAAAGCAAAGGAGGTCCTTGTCGAAGCAAAAGTCATTTTTTAGATCATTCAAGGCAGCGAATCAATCCAAGACTCCTAGCTCCCCAGCTTTTAGGGTTAGCTTCTGGCTAGTCCTATCTACAAAATGAGATGAAAGTTAAAATCAGAAGCAAAAATGGATAAATCACTAAGCTCCACATTTTTAATTCACTCACCAAAGGTAACAACAAATCTAAAATTTTGAACATCACATAGGGAGGGGCACGAGATGTAAAACCAGCTAATTTTATAATGCCCCATGTTAGATTTCCCTTTAGCATCCCTTCACGGCAAGATTTTCTTATGCAACGTCAGTCGAGCTATGAGGTAATAAAGCTCGTCTGACGTTCTTGCACCCTTATGGCTAAACAAGTAACACAGAACTTTAGTTGAAGGTGGTGGAAGACTGTTGCCTAGGCAAATTAGCACTAAAGAAATGAGTTAGGTGTAGGAATTTAGAGTGAGCTGAGTTGGGCTAAGTCTCACTTTGTTCAAAAAGTTGACAATAAAAGGGTGTATCGAAAACTTAAGTCCCGCAACAAGGTACGGGAAACTAAAAGGATGAACCCCTGAGGTGGATAGGATGCATTGTCATCTGAAGAAGGTATCATAAGGCTACATCCCTTGGGGAGCTTATATGTCCAAATTGCGATCTAAAGCTCGTGAAGACGGACGAATAAAATATGTAGGCTAAATACGTGATGACCAGGTCATGAACCTACAGTGACCTTTTGAACCTTAACATGACCAAGCCGAGTAGTACAATCCGAATTGCCCTCCCCACTTCTTGAGGTCACTTCACCAAGACGTTGTGTCAACCTCACATTTTGGGCTAAGAAGCTGGGTTCATAATCTTCATTCCTAATTTGGTGATGGTGGTGTCTATGTCCTATGCCCATTTACATAAAGGGAAAAGACTGATCAGGTCACTACAAGTAAACCTTACCAAAAGCTAAAGCTAAAAGCTTCTTATGCGGTAGGCCATGAACACCTTGAGCCACCCATTTACAACCCGGACTCCAATTGACAAGAAGAACTTAATGATTAAATCACAAAGTCTGAATAGCAGATGCTAAGCTCGAAACGGTAACTAGAAAACCAAGAGTCTATAAACAGAATCAATCAAATGAACTAAACTAAGTAGAAAAGAAAATATACAAACAATCAACCTCAACCAACACTCTTATCCCTCAGACAATTACAGATAGGCCTCACAAACTACAAGACAGAGAAATCTAGAAATGGCAAAGTGAAAAAAGACTCATCGTAGTTAACTGAAACAGAAGGTCTAAGGCACACAAAAGTGTTTTCTAGTGAACGGGACTCGAGTAACCACCAGGGAATCGAACCAACACTGGTGGTAACAGATGATGGAAAATGATTCCAGTGGTTGACAAAGGAGATGAGCAGAGAGAGAATTTCAAAGCCCCAAGTTTTAAATGACAAGTGAGGTTGAAAAGAGAAGCCCCTTCAGCTTATAAGGCATGTGATAACACTGTTAGATCTAGGAACCTATCAGCTACCCATGATCTGACGGTTTAGCAAGTGCTAACAGTTAGCTGATAATAGCAGCAGGCATGTGATGAATGGATTGTCATGGACAAATCAAATTAGAAATTTATAAACTAAAGCTACTTAAACTACTTATAGCATAGGCAATCCAGGTCGAACCCAAAGATCATTTGTGGATATTATCAATCAATTAGGAGCATGTAAATGGGGGGGAGTTTGGTAGAAACTAATCCTAAGCTAAACTACACTAACAAAAATAGAGGCAGAAACTAATCCAAAGCTATACTACACTAACAGAAATAGAAACAGAAACAACAAGCATCCAGCCCAAGAGACTTAACTTGAGATTAATGCTTTCTTGATTACTAAATATTCATTCAATTGTTTATCACTTCTATGACTTAAAATCATAGACAAGAATCTTTGAAAATGATTAATGAGTTTAATCAGAACTCAGCTAAAAGTAATCCATTAAATCTCAATGCATTGCTTGGTTTTCCTATCCTCTTCCATTCAACTCAGATACCACAATAAAAACAAAGAGGAAAGGATGAGAAATAATAAACAAATGAATGGAAAAATGATACTAGAATTTCAGCATTAAACTTCAAGTAGCAGCCCCTTAGACTTGGTTACAAAATCAGCCTTCCATGGAAGTAGAAAAGAAAAAGAAAAAGGAGAGCAAAATCTTACCCTCAGCACACACAAAAAATTACCCTAAAACACACTAAAAACTAAGCTAAAACTAAAGCAAAAGTCTCAGCTAAAATGTTCTTTTGCCTAGGTAAAGAAGAAGAAGGCAGCTACATAGGTGATGAATATGCAATGATGGCTAGTCTCGTTGGCAGCCTCTGCCATTGCATGTTATGGCCTTTTTACAGACTACTTTTCCTTTTTTTCTTCTGTCTTTTTGGTCTCCAGCTGGTTAAGTATTTGTTGGATTAAAGGATGGTGCAATGGGCTTAAAAATCATGCCAATTGGGGCCTTAAAACTTCAATTCTGCAAGGCCCATTTTCGCAACATTTCTGCCTCTAATTTACAACCTATTTTTCACTCCCAATTTGATCATTTCAGCATGGGAAGTCTTCATATAAAATGTGGCTTTCTGTGTTATCTTCCACTTGGGATTTGTTTCACCTCATTTGGACCTCTATAGCTCAAGTTATGGCTTATTGAATGCTCAGAGGTCAGGCTGCTAGGGATAGGGCTGGATAGTATTCGGATTCTAACTTGACCTCCAATTTTGGATGACCAATTGTGTGATTCAGCTTTTGCAGTCTTCATGAAAGTTGTATATCTATCTCTTAAACTTCCTTCAAGGCAAGAATCACATCAATTAGATAAGTGTAGTTCAAGTTATGGCCAAAAAATAGAAACTACTTAAAATTGCCAATTATGCAGAATTTTATAAAATGAATCCAATTGACACCAAATCACAAATACATACCAACACAGCTAAAATAAATCATTTTTAGACCTTAAAATGCTAAGTGGGAGGACAAATAAATGTGTCAAATATTATGTTATCAGCATGCATGTTGAAGGTAGGAGTAATCATGACGGCCTAGCTGTGGGAAGTTGAAGAGTCACCTACGAAGCTAGCAGAGCATGCCAAACAACTCATGGAATTGCAGATCTCAAGCAGTGGGTCATGACCCCAAACTTTAAAACCTCATGTCCAAGAAGTGCTAGCCATGCACCAAACTCTTGCATGAGCCACATCCAAGAAGTTCCTCAAGTGCCAAACTCTTGCATGGAGAACTCTAAAACTCGCATCCAAGAAGTGTTAGCTATGCACCGAACTCTTGTGTGAGCCACATCTAAGAAGTGCTTCAAGCACTAAACTTTTGCACAGAGAACTCTAAAACCTTGCATCCAAGAAGTGCTATCCATGCACCAATCTCTTGTGTGAGCCATATCCAAGAAGTGCCTCAAGTACCAAACTCTTACATGGATAACTCTAAAACCTCACATCCAAGAAGTGCTAGCCATGCACCAAACTCTTATGTGAACCACATCTAAGAAGTGCCTCAAGCACCAAACTCTTACATGGACTAGTCAAAGACCTTGTGTCCAAGAAGTGCTAGTCATACACCAAACTCTTGCGTGAGCCACGTTCAAGAAGCACCTCAAGCACCAAACTCTTGCATGGACAACTCTAAAACCTCACGTCCAAGAAGTGATAGCCATGCACCAAACTCTTGTGTGAGCCACATCCAAGAAGTGCCTCAAGCACCAAACTCTTACGTGGACTACTCAAAGACCTCACGTCCAAGAAGTGCTAGCCATGCACCAAACTCGTGTGAGCCATGTCCAAGAAGTGCCTCGTGCACTAAACTCTTGCATGGACAACTCAAAAATTCTACCTCCAAGAAGTGCTAGTCACACACCAAACTCTTGCATGGGCCATGTCTAAGAAGTGCCCTGAGCACCAAACTCTTACGCCAATAATATCAAACCACGTCCAAGAAGTGCCAACAATACCAAACTCTTGCGTGGATCAAGGTGCTCTTATATTGCCTTTCATGACCTCGTGTCTAAGAAGTGCTTTAGCACCAAACTGTTGCACGAGCTAAGATGTGTCTATGCAACCTATGCAGATATCTTATCTTGCATCGAAAAAAGTGCTCAAGTACTCCGGTGCCTAGGCTTATGCTCAATAAAGGCACTCCGATGCTCAATTTTGTTGTCAACTAAAATGAACTGACATGATTGATCGATCACCCTATATGGCACATATGCTCTTAAAGTCATAGTTTATTGACTGAAGTCCCTTTACATTCTTTTAGTTAATATCGTTCAAGGCCAATTGGCTTAATGAGCACTCACTTTATCTAATTACTTTAGAGTTATAATTTGTAGGGACTAACATTGCCAATGGCAACCTATAAATTCACTATGATGGCATAATTGGGAGGAACAATAAAAGGTAAAATTTCATTACAAAACCTCTTTCAACGAGGAAAAACTACATAAAGAATTGAGAATGTGAGATGAAATAAGCCTGTAACTGACTAAGGAAAGGCTGAATGCTAACAAGTTTACAACCAAAATATGCAGAAGGAATTGCTCCAGCTTTGCCTTCGCCTGAGCTGATAGCTCATCCAAATCGAGCATCCCCTAAGGTGCCTGAAGTGGGAGAAACAACGTCGGGTGCAAGTAGAGAGGCTGCACAAGTTTTCCTTAGTCCTTTTAAGTGAAGAAAGCATCCTTCAGCTTTATCGAGCTACCTAGAGGCCCAGAGACACCTGGCACCATCAGATAAGAAGACAAGAGAACTTGGTTGAAAGGACTGAGCTATGACAAGTCATAAGTCCAACAAGTAAACTGGATAGTTCCAACTTCTCTTCCTAAGCCTCCTCTAAAGCTGGAAGCTCCTCCCTCTGCCTTGCAACTCCTAGCCATAGTTGGAAATTAAGCAATCAGGTCGCCAGAGGATAAAAGAATAAAAAAGGGAGACTTAAACTTGTTAGCTCTGAAAGAAGGTTGTAGGCAAGTTCCCAGAGTTCTCAGGGAAGAATACCCCAAGGGAACCATGTGCAATGAACCATTCTACCTCGCAGTCTCATGCAGTGAACCATACATGCCTCAAAACATATAGATGAAAGCTAAAGCTTTAGAAATATGAGGGGATCATCCAATGCACTCATCTGGTTGCTTTGTGAAGCAGGGAAGAGGGCTTCCTATGCCTTATATAGATGAACTCGACTGCACTGAAAAGCCCAGAAGGTATCTTACTATACCAAATCAAATGACCCATGACAAAGCAAGGTTGTCATGCCAATAGTTGGAAAGCATCCACAATGGGAGACATTGCCTGATGTGGATGAAATAAGAGATTGAGACCCGAAATGACAATACGACAGGCTATAATCAGAAACTTTTTAACTAAATAGCAAACCATAGATGAAAGACTTAACAATGCTATAGATTGCAAGCAAAGACTTTATTAGCATGCTATAACTTCCAATCCGCAAAGCGAACTGAGAGTTAGGGGCTTGATGTTATGGGCATTTTCTGGATTGTGTAAAACAGGCAGGCCAAGGCCCAATAAGAAGCCTAGCCCAGCTAAAAAGACACCCAAATCACTTGACGATCGAGGTTGTTTAGTAAGGTATCAGCTCGCTAACCACGAGCCAGGAGTGTAAGTCAAGATCAAAGTGAGAACCCAAGTTGCTAGGAAGGGCACCAGCTCAATGAATGAAACACAGGGTCTAAGCCATTTTTCACCAGACTCATTCTAGACAAATCTTATGATGAGATTAGTCTATGGTGAGCAAGTCACCCACTGCAAGTCCAGGTCACTAAGATAGCAACCTGAGCATAGGTATAGAAGTCTAGGCATCGGCTGAGGGCACATATTCTTAACTAATAACTCAGCCTCCAAAATTGACACATCAGTCCCTAACAGTTTGACAATGATTTGGCCAGTATTTATTATTAAACACCAAGCATTTATCGCCCGATATGGCGAAAGTAATCATTTTGTTACTTGCCAAATTACACTTGTAACCCTCCTTTCTTCTATATATAGGAAGGGGAACATCTATAAAAGAGAGAAAAAAGAGACTGTATGTAGACACTATGCCAAAATAGCAACTTAGCACTATATCTTTGTTAAGTTTTATACAGAAAATGATCACACAAAATTAATACAACTCACTGTGGATATAGGGGCCAATTAGCTTTAGCTAAACCATGATAAAAGCTTTTGGTGTTAGCTGTTCTTCTTCTTCTTCCTCTCTCTTTCCCATTAGCTCACATTCTCAGCTTGCAGTTTGGGGTTACATCAGACTCTCACCTGTTGACCAGATTTCACCATCAACAAGGTTAATGCTAAAGGAAGAAATGGAAGCAACAACCTTGGTAGCATAAGGTGATTTAGCATACGAGCTAAAAAGATTATAACCTATTCTAGCAATATCACTAATATTGTCAACAATTGCCTAAGGAGATGATACAAAGCACACATTAGACATTCAAAACTGAGGTAGATATAGTAATGAAATAACATTCATTTTCAATGTTTTTAAGTAAAATAACATATAGCTGGGTTTCTTGGGTTATCCTCAGGGATGTTCCTTTCTACTTTTCCAACAAGATCAGCACTAACATTAGCAACTTTGGTATAGATACCTTTACCAAGCTTTGGAATGTCGAAGTGTGTGAAATCTCTGGCCATGAACTTTGAAAAAGAGCAAGTGAATAGGTCACTATACACAGTGCAGTATAGCATAAGCCTTATTTCTCCCTAATTTCCCTTATTAAGCAAAAAATAATAATGACTAAACAACCAAGATTGAAGCTTTAAGAGTCCTAACTACTCAAAACCATTAGTGAAACCCTATTCGAAGTAAACTCAAATAATAGTTACAAAGTCAGAAAGAAAAAACTCACTAGAATTTTAGTAGCAAGTAAGATGGACTACGATGAGAGAGAAGTCTAACAAGCTTTAATCGATCATGCCTAAAGCTTTCAATCAACACTAGACTAATCTAATTTCTTCAACTAGTTGCACCATTAACCAAATTCATTTTTTTGCCTAGTTGAGACCTAGTAAAGGGGAAGATCTAAGAGAATGATGAAATGTGATCATGAGATTGATAAAAAACAAAGTTATGGATAGTGTAATGGTTGATATTGATGAGTGAGAGAGGGATGGTGGTGAGAAACTAAGAAGGAGTGGGCGAGGGGGAGTTTGGTGAAGAGCCTAAGGAAGAAAAGAAAGGGATGATGGATACTGGTGACTGAAGGAGAGGGACGATGGTGAGAAACTAGTAGGAAGTTCATAGCTTGGTGTCACAACTCAGCCTTATGAACTAATTTAATAAGCAAATATGTTTGATTTTAGATAAGACTTGGCATAAAATCAAGCATGAAGATGAGTCTTGTGGAATGAATTTGGGAGCAAATGCACTTGTATATTATTTTCCTAAATTTTTATGTTTTAGGGGTATTTATATCTGTTTAGCATCGATCATTTATCCAATACAAGTAGAAAAGTATATGGTTGTGATCTTTGCATTTTTATTTTCATGTTTATATGAGGTGACACATTGAAACCCTTAGGAGCTAGGAGAAAAATGCTTATGTCAACTTAGCAAAAGTATGTTTACTCCTACCATTAGGGCTTTTTGCTTAAAATGCTCTTTAAGGGGGTGTGTCCGATGACTAGGTGGACACTATGACTTGGGCTATGGATCAATAAGTGGAGCTGGTAGATACTCCTCCTACACACTTAAAATTATGTATGAGGTATATATTAATAAAATGGAATTATCTTTCTCTTTATTTTTAAAAAGTCTAGTCTCAAAATACATTATAAGCTTTTTATGTGGCATGTTCTATGAGACTTGATATGCACTAACGCTTTGACTACATGCTCATGTTTGCTTGTAGACATATTGCGCATGGGATTTTGGTGGTATGGGCAACAAAATCTTCAATGCCTTGATTATCTATCTAAGTATGACTTAAATTTATTGGAAAGCTGGCATGTTGGCTAAGAGTTAGCATCATATGCCATATGGTTCTGGCTAGAGAGCTACCTGCCCGTAACATTTAGGGCTAAGAAATAAAGAACAAAGAAACAAAGGAAAAAAAATTGTTGGTTAACAACCAAAGTAAATAAGGGAAATATAGGGCCAATTCATAAATATGA
>JANHAO010012176.1:0-16547 GCA_026873985.1 Saraca asoca | reverse complement strand
CATGACATAATAAATAATAAGCTGGAAATCGAGCTTGACACGCGTGTTGAAATAGAGAATGTGTGTCTGAACTTTTTAAAATTACTGACACGACCCCGGAATCGAACTTGACATGGGTGTGAAAATAGGGAACGGGTGTCCGAACTTTTTAAAATTACGAACACGGTCCCGACACGTTTCGTGTCGGTGTCGATGAGTATCGGTGTCGGAAACGTTTCTGACACGCGAACACAACTACTATATAAAGTGTCGGTGCATCATAGCCTATGATCTCACATGCAATTTTAGTGAGTTATCGATAATTTTTTTTTAATTTATGTTACAAATGGTTATGTCACTTTACTCAATCTTATAATTTTGGCTTTGTTTGTGGAATTAGAAACCCAATACATTAAATATTTATTATATATTATTTTTTATTTACTTTTAGTAAAATAAAATTATAATCTTTGCTGAAAAAATATTGTAATATGCCTATTTTATTTTGATTGTTTTCATTCTCCTTAGATACGCTTATGTGATAATATGCTTTTTTTTTTTAATTAGGTATAAAAAATAAAATAAGTTTATTTAGAAAAATATTTTTCTATTTAATGAAGCTTGAAATTGATGATTTTAATGTAATGTGGAATTTTTATGATCAATGCATGTTACTTAGCACCCTATAATAGATTGATTATATATTTTATAAATAATTATTTTAAAATTATTTAAATATTAATTTTGAATTTGATTTTAATATCCCGAGCCTTTTTAGGATTGAAATGGGTAATTATTATTGGAGTGATATTATTCATATTAATTTGTAAGTTCTTTGAGTTTTAAATATTGATAGGATTATTTTTTAATTATTTCATACAACTACCTATCCAAATGGGGTTATTGTGTGTTTTAATTAGAATTTGATTTATTAAAGCATTTATTAATTCTAGATACATTTTATTATTGGAAATTCATGTGTCCAAAGGGAATGAATTTTTAATATTAAAGTATTATCTTATTTGGTTTCATTCGGAGGGTATTTACATACTACATTCTCTGCTTAAAAGGAAGAATGTAGTGATATTTTGTATAATCTTAATTATATTTATTATTATCTTCGTATCCATAAACTAACATATTGCATTTTTATGGTGTTATGCATAGTCTCTTTTACTGCATTAATTTATTTATTTTTATCCCATTATAAATTTTTTTTTGGATTGATGTAAATATTTATTATTAAAGTGGTGTATTCATATTAATTCATAGGATATATGATTAGTATCTTTTTCTTTTTATCACAATATTTTTTTGATTGATACTAATCAACTTCTCTTATTTTAATTTGCATGATGAAACCCACCATCATATCCAATTTAACCTTTTTCACCCATTCATTTATAATTATTTTGGAAAGCGGTATTCTTTACTAATTATTTTAGTATACTATATACACTTTTTGAAAATCTATCATATGCTAGAATGATGAATTCTTATAGTTTTCTTGGAATACATGTTATTGAAATCATGCTAATGGTTCTAAATCTTAAGTATGGATAATTGTTTCCTAATGAAAATTTTATTAGTGAAAATAAATTTGTATAAATTTATTGTTTATTTACTAATAAAATTTTTATTTGGGATATTATGTTACATACTATTTTATGCGTTCGTTGATGCATAAATGATTATTTTACTTTTTCTTATGTAACAAAAAATTATTTAGATGATATAATAAAGAGAAATTTCTTTTTCATTTTCAGAGTTTATTTATCTTCTTAATAAATTTGTGATTTGAGTTTTACAATATATTATATTTATTTTATAATTATATTTATATGGGTTCTTCTCTTGGCTAACTAAACTATTTTTATAAATTTAATTTCAATGGACTGATAAGCCATCTTTATGTTTTTAATTTCAATTGGCTGGCTAGGTCACCTATTGTGTATTTTGCTATTGCTTTACTACTTGATATATTGTAATTGTACTATTGGTATGCATTTTTCTGCATCGTCCATATATATGATATTATTTATACATATTGTTCATCTGTATGAAACTATTCATCCAACACTTGCGAAAGACATTTGTTTGAATATTATTAAAATATAATTATAATTTTCCATTATTTTGAGTTTAATTTCGTATTAGTTCAATAATATATTATCACTTATGTAAATGTTTTTTCATATACTAATGGAATTGTTTCATTTTTTGATGTCTTTTTGGTAAAATATGAAATTAGGAGACAATAAGATCATCTAACTTGGTATGGTTTTAAGGATAATCCAAGATTTTTTGCTGTGTAATTTAATATCACTTTCATGTTATAAAATTTATGAGTTTACACAAATGTGTATGCTAGGTTAAATTACACACCTATTTATGAATTATCCAAGTGGGATTGATTGATATCTGTCGTATTCCATATTGTTGAGTATGATATGTTACTCACTAATTATTTGCTTGTATGATTATTGCAATGATTAAAATTGAAGTTATTTGAATACAACTTTTGGTTTCGTGATCATTTGATATACTATTTCATGATGGAATTGATCACATATGTATATATGATTAAAATGTACATCATTGTTGTTTTGGACAATTTTGGTATCTCATATTTTTTTGGAAGATTTATGGATTATTATAAATAATTATCACCAAAGTGAGGTTATTCATATCAATTCACAGAGTCTTCGAGTTATGTTATATGTGATCATTTTATGATTATTGCATGCAATAGCCTGCCCAAAAGGGGTTATTGTATGTTTTAATCAATGATATTTCATGAAGTATATTAATTTCTAGGGATGCTATAGTTTTAGAAATTTTGCCTATCCAAAGGGGATAAGTTCTCAATGTTAACATTTCAGTGCTAACATATTCTTTTAGTTGGCTTCCTATAAATAATGGTCTTTTGCATACGGCATTCTCTGTTCACAAGAGGAGACTGCAATGATGTACCTTTACTCCTATGTCCATGAACTAAGAGTTGGATTTTCATTACTTTCAATTTATTTCTTTTGGTGATGGATTTTTATTAACCTTTTGAGATGTTAGCAATTTTAATTTTGGACAATGCTTGAATCACTTAGTTATAAGGGTAAACTAGTCTAGATGGTTTATCTGCCCAAAGGTTATAGTCTCTTGAACATCAAGAAATCCTTGTATGTTTGACTTATAACTATGAAAAATAACCTAGTACATAATGTATGTTTTTCTTAAAGGTGAATATATAGTTGTGTTAAGATCTTTAGTGTGGATTTTGATGATGTTTAAAGAACATTTCTTTTGTTTACAATGTGCTATTAAATACTTTTTTTTTTTCCAAATGATTTTGGCTTTCTTGTAATATAGAAAGTTATTATAGATCAAATTTAAGAATATAATGTATTGATGTATAATGCTTAGTTGCAAATTGATATATTGAATTTTATATTCTTGTATGGCATTAAGGCATAATAGTACTCAAATATGGATAAATTTTTTTTATTAAAATAATTCTTTGATTGCCTATTTTAAGAGTATTATTGATATTGCAATTGTAATGATTTAATATTTTAAGTGCTAATACTTGAAAAGGTTGTTTATATGTATCTAGATATTTATGAGCTTTGAACGAATTGTCTAAATATTGATGATTGCATGATTCTTGGTATCAATGGGTGTATATTGATATCACTTTTAAATCATAAATATCTAGGCAATTGGTCTAAAGGTTATAAATATCTAGTTTGCATATTGTGCAAACATGATAGCTACTCTTTAAGAACTTATTTTGGAAAAAAAAATCTCTTGATGATGTTGCATATTATTGACAACTATACTAGGCTGGGGACTGTTCATATTATTTTTAGATCTTTCTCTTAGCTTTCTAAAGATACAAGAATCACACAAAATTGAGGTCTATAATTCCAGATATGCCCAAAAACCTGAAATAATGTAAATTTATTGAATAAACAATTAAGCACAAAAACTTAGCAAACCACAAAACTAATTCCAAGTGTCTAATTAAGTACAAAAACATGACAAAAGACCACGTATAAAGAGATATAAATTATTTATAAATTATGTTTATTAAATTTCCCCACACTTAGCTATTGCATATCCTTGGGCAAGACCCCAAAACAAACCTATTATAGACTCAAAACAAATAGTCAAACTCTAAAATTTTTCAACAATGAAGAGAATGTAAAACCAAAAGCAAAGAAGCAACCACAATTTCAAGTGACATAGCATTTCATGATGTATGTTCTTGACCACTCAAAACTCAAATTTCAACTAGTAAAGCAATTTCATTCAAAAAGCTAGTAGATCACTTTGGTAGACTTCACAAGGTGAGTTTTCCATACAAATTTTTTTTTATTTAAAATGGAAAAGTGTTTCACTCAATTTCATTCTAGGAAAGTGCACTACCATAAGCTTGCTTATCATCAAATCTCCATTACTTAAATCACATGTATAGCATAAATCAAAAGGACTTCACAAAGGTTGTAATGTGACCAAGAGAAAATGGGAGGAAAGGAATGATATGGATATAGAAATACAAAACTAAAGAAAGAGATTAACCGAGTATTATGGTATAGATCTAAACAAGCAAAGGAGCAATTTAAAAGCAGAATCTACATCACAACTTTCACATTTTTCACTTCTCTTTTTCTTTTTCCTTTTCTTGACCTTTGAACTTCCTTTTTTTTCACTTTATTTTATTTTTGAGCTCTCTTTTTTTATTTGTTTTTTCTTTCTTTTCCTTTCTTTTTCTTGACTTGCAATGAGCTTTTTCTTTTCTTCTTTTCTTTTTCTTTTCATTCTTTTTTTCTTTTTTTTTCTGTTGACCATTGAAATAAATCGCAATTGCCTTTTCACCAAACAATTAACACACCCCACACACTTGTTTAAAAACCTATTCTACTAATGAATTAAATGCTTACTAATCCCAAAAGTTAGGAAAAGGTAAAGACATTCAAGTCTTAGCTTTCTAATGGTCTATATAACAAGAAAAAGGTCAATTAGGCTCAAAGGGGCTCAACAATGATACATTGTAAGATAGGCTAAAAAGGAAAAAATTAGCTCAATTAAAGAAATACTTTAATTATATTCATGCATGCATGTACTAATATAATCTCAAAGAATCAAAGCAAGTTCTAAAGCAGTAATTTTACAAAAGAAAATCACACACAAGAAAGAAAATGAACCTAATAAAAATGATCAACAATGGCTCAAAATCTCACAGGTTATATGTCTACCAAAATCAATTCACAAGTATTTCAAATTTCATCACAATGATAATAAATTCAAGAATCAATAGGCAAGACAATTTATCCAATTATGCTATGCAACCATCAAAATCAATTGTAACCTACTTAGGGTTTAAACAAACTCATCATCAATGAAAAACTCCTAAAAGAAGAAAAATAGAATTTTTTTTCTTTTTTTTAAGAATTTAATTTTACTAGAATCAAAGGAACACAAATCAAAATGCAAATCAAAATAATCTTAAAATCTCTCCCCTACACTTAAATTTTATATTGTCCTTAATATAAGCACAACATCATTAATAAATTATGGACATATAAAATAAAAGAGGTAGGGAAAGAGAGTAAATGCTTAGGTTGCCTTCCAAGAAGCATGCTTGGTTAACGTCATTGGCTTGATGGTTCATTGTGTCTTTTAACCAGGATCACAAAATATTGGAACCATAAAATTTGGCTACCACCCAGGAAATTTTAAATCCATCTTCATTTTGTTAAAATTTTTGCTACCTGTATCTGGTTGATCTAAAAAAATGGAATCAAGAACATCATCATGCACTACATGGGTAACAACATCAATAAAGCTTACAAAATAGTTATCAGGAGGATACTCCTTAGAATCATCAAAGATATTATAATATAAAGTGTCACCTTCAAACTCCATAGTGAGAGAACTAACATACATATAAATTTTCATCCTAAATGTCTTCATAAAAGGTCTACCTAAAATGATAGGAGCTGAGATGCTAATTAAGGGATCATCAAGCATTTTCAAAATATAAAAATCAGCAAGAAAAATGAAAGCATTCACCCTTATGAATACATGCTTAAGTAATCCTATAAGAATTACATTAGACATGTTTACTAATTGAATCAAAACATTTGGTCTTTTCAAAGGTCATAAGTTTAAATATGGATAAACAGAATATAGTATGACATTTATAGATGCACCTAAGTCTAGCATGGTAAGTGTATAATGATTTTGACTAATGGAATATAAGATAGTGAAGGAACCTGGATTCTTGCATTTTTAGGGAATATTTCTTTGAATGAATGTAGATACAATTTCCTTAATGCTTATCTTCTCATTGCCTTTCAATTTCCTTCTAGTTGTGCACAACTCTTTAAAGAACTTAGCATACCTTAGGATCTGTTTGATGACATTTAGCAAGGGTATGTTTGCTTCCACTTTCCTCAAATTTTCCAGAATGCGTCTATCTTGTTCTTCTTTGGTCTTTTTCGCCAGTCTACTAGGCAAGGGATGAAGAGAGGAAGGAAAGGTTGAACATGATCCAGAATTGCCTTTTTGTTTGGTAGAGTCTACCTCTTTTTGCTCTAAAATATTTTTCTGCTTCTCTATAATTAGTTGCTCTACTTCACCCTCCACTTCTTTGCCACTTCTCAATAGTATTACATTGACATTTTCTCTAGGGTTCAAGATTATTTGAAAGGGTAGTCTTCTTGCAACTTATCTTTTTAAGCTGGTTAATCAAGTTTCTACAATTTCAAGCCTAGAGTTGATAATATTAATATTTTGTTTGATTTGCTAAATTTTTCCTTTGATTTCTTATTGAAACTACATGTTCTGTTGAGCCATGTTCTTCATCATATTTGCTAAAGCTTCATTTGAAACTGAATCTTGGTTTAGCTGCTACATGGTCTCATTCAGTTAAATTTAGTGTGGTTGCATGGTCTGGTAAAGTTGTATCTGCTGTAATGAATTTTGTTGCAATGAAGTTGGTTGCCCAACTTGATTTCCATATCTAATAACAAAATGGTCTCTCCAGCCAGGGTTATATAGGTTGGAATAAGAATTATATGCATTTTGGTTCTAGTTTAGAAATATGTTGGTATTTTTGGGAAATCTGCTCCCCATTGCATACACTTATTGAAAGGGATTAGTCTCCTAGAAGCTTGGACATGCTTACATAAGACCTATTTACTATTGCAACTATTGTTTGTCTTTGTCCCATGATATGCTATTGTTGTTGCAATTGTTGAACCACGAAGGTGAAGTCTATTATTTGTCTTTCAAGAGTGGAGGTATGCACTTCATTAACCTTTCTGATGGTGTAATATGTTATGCTCCCAAACTGTTAAGAATCGGTAGTCATATTGTATATCAGCATCCTTATAGCATTAGGGGTTTTATCTATTAAAGCTCTTCTACTTACAACATCAATTATGTTTTTGTTCATAGGAAGGATACTTTCATAAAAGTACTAAATAATCAAGAGCTCATTACTAATTTAATAGTATGGACATTTTGCACACAATAACTTCAATCTCTCTTGATACCCATATAAGGTTTCTCTACCAAGTTGTCTAATGTCGCAAATTTCTTTTCTAATGTTAGTAACTCTAGAGGTAGGGAAGTATCTTTTAAGAAAAAATCTAGTCATCTCAAGCGATGTGTTAATAGAGCCAAGAGGAAGATAGTAGAGCTAATCCTTAGCTGAATCAACAAAGAAGATAGCAAAGGCTCTCTGCTCAACTTGCTCTTGTAAAATTCCGTAAGGCTTAATGGTTAAGTAGACCACATGAAACTCCTTTAAGTTCTTGTAAGGATCTTCTCTAGCTAAACAATACAAAGTAGGTAGTAAATGAATCAAGTCAAACTTCAACTTAAAGGCAACTTCAATTTCAAGGTAGTTGATGCACAGGGGTTGCCGGTTAAGGTCTAGAGTAGCTAACTCTTTTGATGTCCTATAATGGAATGCCATATTATCCATGCTTGGATAAGATGAAGCCTTTTTAATTGTTAGATTCACTAGACAGTCTGAACCAAGGGTGGAAGGCTAAAGCTAATGTAAAGTCTTGAAAAAGGCTATATTGGTGTTTGCTCTCTCTTATCAAATTCTGCTAAATTCTTTCAATTTCTAGATCATATGTTAGCTCAAAAATATGAAAAGATCAAGTCATGCATAAAAAAGCTCAGTTGGAAATCAAAAACTAAAAGAACTACAATAAAAAAATTACAAAATAATTCAAAAAATACTAAAAAAATGGAAAAACCATAGAAAATGATGGAATTTGGTAGAAAGAGGGAGGGCTCATAGCAAGCTGTGAGTCTTGATTAGAAGGCCTAAAAATGATAACCTACCAAATTTGAGTTTCTAATTTCATAAAAAACTTTGTCACCCAACCTTGCTAGAAAAATGGAAAAACTAAGGAATCTGGGCAAAAACAGTTGGAAAACAAAGTGTATGGATTGAAATTAAATCCTAATACTACTACTATCCTAATACTATATACAACTGCAAACATAAAGTATGCAATCAACCAATCCCCAACCATGGTGCCAAAATTTGACGGTTTTGCTAGGCTAGGGACTCTTTATATCATTTTTAAATCTTTCTCTTAGCTTTTCAAAAACACAAAAAATCACCCAAAATTAAGGTCTAAAACTCTAGATAAGCCTAAAAACCTAAAACAGTCCACAATAGTGTAAATTTATCAAATAAATTCAATTAATTACAAAAACATAGCAAACCACAAAATCAATCCCAAGTGTCCAATTAAGCACATAAATATAACAAAAGACCAAGTATAAAGGATATAAATTATGTATAGATTGTATTCATCAATTATATTATTTTGTGAGAATGCAAAAAATTCTAATATTTGCTCGCAAGGTCTGATTTAAGATATTTTTCATGTTATCAAATATATTTGTTTATCAGAAAATATTCATAATGAAGGGGTTACAATTTTATAATGACCTTTTTTGTATACAAAATATTTGAGTTTTGAAATAATTTTAATAGGCACATTTTCTATTAACAAATATTAAATTTGACATATATGTCAACTTATCTTTGGGCATGGTATAATGCAACTATAAAGGTTCTTTATAAATGCATTGTGAATGTGGAATTTTCTTTTATTTTCTTATCTTGTTTATGAGATGCTTTTGTTTAGCTAATGTATATTGCTTCCAAGAGAGTTTTCTAATGTACTGTAAGTCAAACTTTCAAACTTTTAGCATTCCTTGTTTAAAGTGATTTCTTGGAATGTTTATTATAAAAAAAAACCTCTCTCGTTAAAATAACATGATGACCATGCTTTTTTTGGCTTGGCATCTACATAAACTACTTATAAAAAAAGCCTAATGTCAATAATTAATTTCTCTTATCTTTTGAACATTTGTCATAACATTGTGTGTAGGTGGGGATTTGAGAAATCTTGATTCTATGTATCATATGAAACTATTGAGATATATGTGTAATTTGAGATATGATAATAAAATAATTTTATTCCAATGTTGGCTTTTCCCAAACCAAGGTTCTTATGTTTATAGGATGTTTTTTTTAAGCCTGTTAAAACATGAGGCATTCAATTTTATTTTCCCATGGTATACTTGTTTGTGGGAGTTCTATTATATGAATGACTACACCCTTCATCTCAATTAATGATCATAACAAGTTTATTGGTACATTATGTATGTGTTATTTATTTTAACATAACTTCTTAATCTATATTTTGTATACCTTTATCATATTTGTTTTGATTATATTGGTATATTTATTATGCATTTAATATATAGTTTGTCATTCTTTGTTGATACATGTATCTTTGGATTGAGAAATGTATCAATTGTTTGTTGTAGATTCATAAGGACTAAGACATGGTGTCAATCGTTAGCTCCTAAGCTTATATATGTGGTATCTTATTGACACCTTATCAGGATAATAAGACTTGCTTTGTTAAAGGTTAGGTATTAAGTCTAATATATTTTTCTACATAATACCTTATTAGGACTAAGATTTGGTGTCAATTTTTAGTTTATGGCCCATATGTTTGTCTATTGGTTGATACCATTTTGAAACTCTAAGTCATTCTAGTGACAAATTTATGAGGATTGGGACTTAGTATCAATTGCTATCATCTAAGTTTGATGTTTGACTCTTAATTGATACTATTTTGGGATTTTGAGACAATTAACTTGGTTGTTGTCAAAAAATTTCTCTACCTTATTATTGAGCTTGTTATAGAGAAATTATTAAGGACTAACTTAAAAAATAGCATGTTCTATTAGATCATGCCTTTGATGCTATTCTTCTTGCTACACTTTCACATTAATGGCTCATGTTTGAGTACTTGATAATATTTATAACCATGGAAGGGCTTGCATTAATAATAATGTAATTACCACTATGATTCGATATTGTTAGTTGCTTTAGAGTAAGTTGATCTTCAGGTTTGTCATCTCTTGGATGATCTGTTTTCAAAATCTTAGCCACATGTTATAAGTTTTCTATTCAACTTGAGATTCATTTTCATATAAAATGTTTTAAAATAAAATCTTTATAATTAATGTTGTCCAAATGAGAATGGTATAAATTTTTTGTATGAGCTACCATTAATTATAAATATTTTGATTTTAATAAAACTGGCTAAATAATGATCCAAGAGATTTATTTTCTAGAGCTCAAGTCTAATAAAGGACATATTACTTATCATGAACTTATGGATACCAGATTGTAGACTAATGTGTTTGAGGGCTAAAGTATAGACCTATACCTCTTTTTGGTCCATAATAGGGGGTTAGTTAGGATTTATTTATATTAGCTAGGTCTCCTCTCTATTCCTAGTCTTTCATCATTATCAATCGCATAATATAGGAGAAGGAGAGGAAACCTTATGCTACTAGTGCACACTCATGCATTGTTAATTTTATGAAGTTCCATAGAAGGTACAATTTCACTTATTTTCTTGGTATTCTAATTTCTTACAAGTTAATATATAATTTTCTCACATTTTTGTTATCTCCAATGACTAAATGATTTTCTAGTTCTCTTGAAAATCTAAGAAATTTTGGTGTTTTGAGCAAACATTCTTTGTTCCATCATTTTCTATGATTCCCCACTTTCTTCCTTGTTGACCAAATATTGCCTTTGCATATTTTAGCTTTTGATGCAACAACACATTCTTTTCAATAAATAAAATTAAGAAATTTCAATAATTAATAAAAAAGTAAAATATTATTATTCTTTTGAAAAAATAATTTAGAACAAGGTTGCTAGGCACTTTTGTGATTTTTCAAAATAATCACTCATAAAAGAGAAGAACCTAAAAGCTCAAGGAAGCTTTTCTTCTTCATGAAGAACAAATTTATTGAGAGAAAGGCACTCATGTGATAAATAAATTAATTTTTATTAACAAGACCACTTACATACACATCCTAATTAGAAGACTCTGGACTAATAAAGGCTCTTTTGTCTATAGCCACCTTATACACCTATAATTAAGAGCTAGTGCTTCAAGTAGGTGTGGGTTCAAAGTTAGGAAAAGAAGGAAAAGGTGGAAGCATGGTAATAAGGGCAAAGTGCCCATTTGGTAGTGGTATGTTTCAAAGTGAGAAAGAATGAGGTAGTGTCGTGAGGTGTTATAGTGAAGTGTCCTTGGGTGAATACTTTAGTGCGTAAGAGCTGCTACTGGTTTGCCCCCAGCTAGTTTTGTTTAGCCCATTGTCATTGCTAACGGTATTGATGGAGTGCAAATTTGGCTCTAATATTAGGAAAGACTAGAAAATATAATGGTAGAACTAACTAGAGTAGTCACAACGCTAGCACAAGGCATGCAAAAGTAGGCTGAAGTTATTATGCCCGTGAATGCTCACCAGCAGTAGCAAGTTAGATGTCTGGGCAACACCAATCAGTGAAATTCTCTAGCTCGTTACTCGCAAGAGTAAATTCCAGGGCATTACAGTTGTGACTAGGAGAATCAATGATTTTTGGTACGAGACCTACTTATTGAAGAATTGTTTCAGAGGATGGATCAGTTCAAAGAACGTTTTCGAGCTCTGGACAAACGAGCTTGATATGAAGCGAGGTCACCTTTCACTGAGGAAATCGAAGTACAATCCTTTCCCCTGAAGTTCAAAGTTCCCTCGATCCTGCTCTATGATGGGGATAGGGATCCATATGATCACCTGGATGTGTTCAATGTCCAGATGGATTTCATGACAACTAACCTTCTTGTGAAGTGTCATGTGTTCCCAGAAACACTGGGGGGCTCATCTTTGACATGGTTTAGAAGTCTCCCAGTTTGTAGCATAAGCAGCTAGGAGGAATGTTAAAAGAAATTTCTTGACCAATATCGGGCATTAAAAAGATAGCTCGCTCCACCTTGCCACCTTACTATGATTTTCCAGCGAAAAGAAGAGTCATTGAAGGACTACATCTTTCGGTTTAGGCACGAGATCAACAATATAGAGAATCCTTCAGAGGAAACTGTTCTAGTACTGATCTCTATGGGAGTCTGCAAGGACAGAAAGCTATATAAGAGCATTTACAAGTCACCGATAAAAGATCTCAAGAACTTTTATGAGCGAGCAGCAAGGCAAGCCAGATAGGATGAAACTTTTGGCTCAAAGAGGTTTGATTCGAGCAGTTCAGATCAAAATAAAAAGAGGAACAGTCATAAAGAAGGGTAGGATAGCTCCATCCTTCATATCATCAAGAGGAGCAGGAATGAGTAGGCTCGATACCAAGGGCATCACAAAAGTTATAGCGTTCTGTTTGAGCTTCAGGACAGGATATTCCTAGCAGAGTGAGATAGAGAAGACTTTGGGAAGCCCAAGTCTCTATGGACACCTAACAAATTCAAAAACAATAAAGATAAATTTTGTGCCTACCATGACGAGGTTAGACAAAACACCTCGGAATGTTGGGCATTGAGGGATGCAATAGAGGACTTCATCAAAAGAGCGTGTCTGTAGGGGTATGTGGTGTGACTTGGGAAGTAGTGATCTTATCCTCAGCAAAATCCCAGCCAAGAGCAAGGAGCCTCAATTTGAATCATATATTGACAATGTATTTTAGTTTCCCTATTTTCTTTCTTTTATATTTATTAATGTATAATTTTTTGTTAATGATTATAATGTACAAGTCGAATTTGCCAGCTTCCTAAGTTAAGGCCCCCCAGAGCCCATTCCGAAGATGAATTGATGAATTTGTAGCTTCCTAAGTTAAGGCCCCCTAGAGCTCATTCTGGAGACAAATTGATGAATTTGCTAGCTTCCTAAGTTGAAGACCCTAAAGCTCATTCTGGAGATGAATTGACGAATTTTCTAGCTTCCTAAGCTGAGGCCCCCCGAACTCATTTTGGAGATAAATTGACGAATTTGCTAGCTTCCTAAGCTGAGGCCCCTCGGAGGTCATTCTAGAGATGAATGGACGAAAAGTGCCAGCATAGCTATATGCTTGTTGAGGTGAGGAGGCACTATTAAACACTTATAGTGCCAGCGTAGCTGTATGCTCACTGAGGTGTGGAGGCACTATTAAACACTCACGGTGCCAGTGTAGCTATGTGCTCACTGAGATGCAGAGGCACTATTAAACACTCATGGTGCCAGTATAGCTGTGTGCTCGTTGAGGTACAGAGGCATTATTAAATAATCACAGTGCTAATTTAGCTCTATGCTCACTGAGGTATGGAGGCACTATTAAACATTCACAGTGCCAGCGCAGCTATGAGCTTGCTGAGGTATGGAGGCATTATTAAATACTCAAAATTTGGCAAAGAGCCAGGAGCTCAAATAAGGCACGAAGATATCAGAATCAACTTAGCTACCTACCCAAGGGTCAATGAAGTCACCAGAGCAATATAATATAGCTCTCATGCGAACTAATACTCTCAACTTGCTAACGAAGTCCTTTCAGGTGTAGCTCACATGCGACCTGGCCAAACTTTTTTTGTCATTGATCAAGGCAACGATGTACAAAGCTTGCTACACAAGGGTTGCAGTTGATTGGCCATAAAAATATTCCATTAATTTGTAGCAATATACAGAAGTGAATGAAGACATCCTATACAATAATCAAGAGTCATGCAGAGAAGTTTATTCGTTAAAAGGCCTCATTGAATGAGGTAAATTTACATCAGAAAGAGGGAAATACAGAGGAAAAAATGAAAGCCTGGAGCTAATGTTGAAAGCAAAAAGCTAGCCATAGGGAGATGAACTCCCACCAGCAGGAAGACCAACAAGCCCAACTGCTCCTACTTATATCCCTCTTAAGCCACGGTTCCTCTTGGACAAAGCCTAGAACAATTCAAAAAGGGGTAAGGAGCCTGGCTGGCAAGGCTAGAAATCATGGCAAAGCCATGAAGAGGTAACCCAAGATCTATATAAGACTCCTCAGGAGCTAGCATAAAGAGCTACCAATGGGAGTCATGTGTAGGAGGCCATTCATGCCTTAAAATCTTCTATAGTAGGCCATACGCACCTCAAGGAGCTTTGTCAGAAGCTAAGCTATCAAAAAAATAGGGAGCTTAACTTTGATCCATTCAAACACTTTGTTGAGAAACTTGAAGAACTTTACAAGTGTTATATAGACTAGTTGGGTCTGCTAAAGGAACTAAAGGGTAATTGACTGCCCCCGATTAGACGGTCCGAAAGGAATGAAATTGCCATGCCAATGGCTGAGGATCAAGCTTAGAAAAGAAGCATGGTTTGGCTTAAGTGAAGTTTAAAGTGACAACATGGCATACTGAATGCCAAGGACTTTGACTAAGAAGACCCTTCTAGAATAAATTGCAACTCCCAATCCGTGAAGCGAATTGAGAGTTGGGGGGCTAGTGTTACTAGTGAAATTCGATACTGAGAAATGGGCTAACAAAGAAGGAAATGAACCTGTCAAATGAGATGAGCTTGCTATGCAAAAGGCCACAACTCGTTGAAGAGAATCCAGCTCATTGAAGGCCAGAGCTTGCTAACTGAACTAGTTCAGAGTTATAGGCTGGTGACATTCTCAGCAAATGAGCTCAAGCTCACTAAGACGCAACCTCATTTAGCCAGAAGCCTATTAAGGCAGAACATAAAGCTAACAAACAACTTGTACCACTATTCTACAAATATGGCCATCGGGTCCCATCCGTAGTAAGTAATCTATAGAAGCCAGTCTATAGCACCCTAGGCGATCTTATACATTTAATATTTGATGTAATAGATGTACAATTAATTTAGTTCCATTTGTACCCCTCCATGCTTCTATAAATGGAGGGCTAGAGTCATTGTATAAGAGAAATAGAGGAAGAGAGAAGAGAGAAAATAGAGAGCATTAGCATAAACTCTGCTGAATGTAACAACAAAAACCTTATAAACAATCCTTTGAACTAATAAAAATATCTCTATGGATGTAGGGTCCAGTGCCATCCAGATTTAGCCAAACCACATTAAATCTCTATGTACTTGATAACAAAATATTTTACTCATTTAATTGTCCTCTCACTAAGCATTTTAAGGTCCAAACTAACTTATTTTAGCTGTGTTATTATATATTTATGGTGTGGTGTCAGTTGGAATCATTAAAGAAAATTCTGTAGAATTTGGCCTTGGTTAGTAGTTTCTATATTTTAGTTATAACTTAAGCTATGATTGTCCAATTAATGTGATTATTATCTTGTAAGAAAGCTAATACATGGCTCTACAAATTTCATGCAGACCTCTAAGGCTGAATATCACAATTGGATATCTGAAATTGGAGCTCAAACTAAAACCAGAATGCTATCTCAGTCTGTCTCGTGCAGCTCGACCTCTGAGCACTCATTAGGCAATATTTGGAGTTATAGAAGTCCAAATGAGGTAAAACTAAGCCCAAATGGAAGTTAAGACACAAGGCTACAATTCTTATGAATACTTCTAGATCTAATTACATCATTTTGGGTGTTAAAAATGAGCTGTAATACAAAAGTAGAATGTTGATGAGTTGGGCCTCTGTAGAATGTGATTTTTAGGCCCCAATTGACATGAAACTTAAGACCAATGACCATCCATTGTACCAGTTCCACACTCAACCAACTGTAAGTCAGTAAAAAACCAAAGAAGCCATCTACAATGGCATAGTACACACAAAGAAAGCAGTAGCAGAAGATGGTAGCAAGCAACCAGCCCTTCATGATTGCTCCTACTCTACCAACCAACAGCTAGCTTCTTTTCCTAGTTAAGTACTCTTCAGTTTAGTTTGGTGGACAGAGTTTTTAGTAGAGTTTTATAGAGTTTTAGAGGGTGAGTGGCATGTTTTTCTATTCTTTTCTCTATAATTTTGCCTTCCATTCATGGAAGGCTAGAAACTTATAATCAGTCCAAGGGATTAACAGCTTGAAGATAAATGTCGAGATCCTACTTTCACTTTGCAATTCAATTGTTTGTCATTTCTTCTCCTTTCCTCTCTATTTTATTTAGAATTCTAAATTGAATGTCTTCATTTTATTTAGATTTTAATATGATTATTGCTTAATAATCACTTGTAGAAAGAGGATGGTAGAAACTAAGTAATGCATTAAGCTTTTGATGGATTGTTT
>JANHAO010012175.1:0-16552 GCA_026873985.1 Saraca asoca | reverse complement strand
ATATAAATGCTGTCAACTTAATGCTGGGAATTTAAAAAATAATTTTTGTGCCAGCGTTTGCCACAAACGCTGGTAAAACCCAAAATTTTGTAGTGTTAGTTTCAAACCACAAGAGATAAATTACACATGGATCATAATTCAGAAGATTCCTTGTATATTAGCCTATATATTTTTATTATTTATTAATATAATATTTCTCCTTGTTTTAATTGTGTTGGTCTCAAAAAATATAGATCTTACCTTTTTTTACAAATGTAAAATATATACACTTTTGAAATAGATTGGATTCTTTTTAATCTATAAAGTAGAAGTCTTTAAAAAAAGTTGTCTTTGAAAGTTTAATGGATAATCAAGAACTTAATTGGCATTACTAGTAAGAAGTGCTATAGAATATCAAATTCAATTAGACAATTAAACTAGAATTCTAGCACAATAGAATAATATGATTGTAGTAGAAATAATTTAAACCAAAAAACTGTTATGGCAAAAACAATTTGCAATAATATTAGAATTGTAGTGAATTTAGAATTGCAGCAGAATGAATTATAGTGCAATAGAATAGAAAATGAAATAAAGAAATAATCAAGAACACCAATTATTAAAGTGGTTCAACTTCAACTAAAATTACAATTGAAGTCTACATCTGCTATATCAATCTTCAACTGAATGACTACTTTTATTAATAACCATAGGAATTAACTGGACTCCTACATACTAGTTTACAATAGAAGACTTTTCAGACCTCTTGCTAACCTATTACACCATAAGATTTAGCTAGGCTCTCGCTAACCTAGATATAATAATTCTTTTATCTCATATAGACTATGATCAATCTCATAACCTAGAGATATTCTAAATTTTTTTTACAATTTTTAACTAACTATAATCAACCTCACAACTAAAAAATATGCAAAGGGAAGATCAACCTCTTCCTTTATAACTTCTGTTTTCTATCAACCTAGAAATCTGAAATAGAATCAAGAATGAGGTAAGAAAATACAATACTAAAATTTGAGATGAATATCTCAAATGTCTAATGTGAATTCTTCACAAATTTTATTCAAGATCCTTTGAATTGTGAAATCTAATGAGGTGGATGATAAAACCGATTCAGCTCTATTAGCTCTATATTTTTTGTACTTGAAGAATATGAAAACTAATAAAACTAGTTGTATTTAAAATGAGGTTAGGGCTATTTATAGTGTGATAATCATCATTTGAAAAATAACTAACTTTTTATCAATGAATTGATTTGTGAATCGATTCAGAGTGGTTATCAACTAATGAATCGATTTGTGAAAAGATCATAAAGAAGTTCATAACCGAATTGATGCATGAATCAAATCGACTGTATTGTAAAAAGGTCTTGAATTGGTTATCTAATCGATTCAGGAAAAATTCCTAACCTTCGATAAGAAATAATTTTCAAAATTTTTCTTCATGAATCGATTATTGAATCAATTCAAATGCATTTTCACAAGATCTTTAGTATGAATAGATTCGTGAACCAATTTACACAGTGTAAAATGGTTTTTATAAAACTTACATTTGTGAAAAATGATTTGAAAATATTGTTTGAAAAATATTTTATTTTAATTCACTTCAAGTGATTTATTTCTACCTCAATGTATTAATTATAAGAAGTTTGCTTGAATCAAATTTGATTTGAATTCACTTGCAAAAGATCTTAGTAAAAAAAAATTGCTAAATCTAATTGTAGATTTTTTGAATCTCATACATTTTGATCCTGTAAAATAAAATAATAAACACTAAAATATATTATCAGATACAAAATTATTTTCAATATCAAAACATAAAGAAGGTAAGTTAGCAAAACAATTTTCAAGATTAACAATTTCCATATATAGATGCAACAATGCTAACAATCTCAAATACTAACAATCTCAACTAATGCTAACAAATTATATATATCTATTCTGATCGGTTTCATTTACATAATTTAAATATACTTGGTGTAAATAAAAATTTCTAGGTATAGTGGTCTCCCTTAAATATTTTTGTTTAAATGAAAATTCAATATCAACAGTTTGTAGACAATTTATTCAGGGACTATATGGATGACATAGGGAAGTCTTGTTGAACATACATGTTCTCATTTAGGCTATCGGCTTCATTTGAATTGAGTCACTTTTTTTCATCCATGTAAGTCAATATAATCTGATAAATTTTTCATAAATTTCATGTATCCAATGTGAATGTGAAGGGATAAGTTTTTAATTCATTTGAATGATAAACGGGGAAATAGAAGTTTTAAATAGAAGTTTTAGTACTTATAATTTTATTAAATTTATAATTTAATTCTTATTTTTTTATTTTGCATAATTATATTTTAAAATTTAAAATAATTTGTAATTAAGTCTTACCATTAACTTATATTAAATCTAAATAACAGAAACTAATTCAAAACATAGTTAATAATTTTTTCTTCAACTCCTTCATCATTTTCTATTAATGATTTTTTTATAAAAAAATTAACCTTTTTAATCATTATTAACATGTAGATTCCTTTTTCCTTTTTAAAGAAAGTAAGAACATAATGAAGTCAATTTCTTTTATATGATAACTATTAGTTAATAAATGAATTTATGACACAAACTTAGCATATAAATTAATAAAAATAAAATACTAGTATATAATCTAATAAACACGTAAGATTCTATTAGTTGAATTTAATATTAATTAATGATAAAGATTTAATTAAAAATAATTTTAAACTTTATAATATAATTATATAAAATAAAATTATAAAGATTAGATTACAAATTTACTAAAACTTGTTATTCGCATGTAAGTGCACAATTTTGGAACTTGTTATACTATATGGTGTTTATTTTGCCTTATCCATGTTTAAGTAATATCACAAGTTATCTTGATTTTTTGTTTCATTAATGTACATAAAATAAAAATAGAAGATGTGAAGTTAATAAATAAATATCACAATTTGGTGCCTAAGCCCTCTTGATGGTGGCAAATCGTGGGTACTTTCTTGGGGAACACCTCTTGATATTCCTACAAAATAAACTCAATGACACTAGGCAAATTATTAGTTTCATGTTTATCATTCAAAATAGCACCTTTGCACTTAAGAACTAGCATACGCCGATTATAATACAAGACTTTCCTAATATCACTAGCTTTGGTCAAAACACTCCACTTCTTTTTTTTTTTTCTTATTTTTCACTTTTCTCAATTCCTTTTTATCACTCTTTCTCTCTTTTTCTTCACTTACTTTTTCTTTAACTTTCTCTTTTTTTTTTATCCTCTAAAATTTGCTTGGGGGTAAGGGGTATAAGAGTAATGATTTTGTTGTCTATCTTGAAGCTATACCGATTGGTGAAGCCATCATAGGTGACTTAGCTGTCAAATTGCCATGGCCTCCCAAGTAGCAAATGGGCAGCTTGCATTGACACAACATTTCATCTTTATACCTCCATATAAAGAAAGAAACTAGCACTTGTTTTGATACCTTTACCTCCCACTTTCATTTAACCATTGAAGCTTGTAAGGAGTGGGATGATCTAGGGTAGACGAAGATAATTTTTTCACTATGATTGTGCTAGCAACATTTGCACAGCTTTCCCCATCTACAATCACATTACAAACCTTTCCTTGAGCATAACATCTAGTGTGAAAAATGTTCTCCCTTAGTTCTTCCTTACCCTTCTTAACCTAGGCATTCAAAATTCTCCTCACAATCAGTGCATCACCTTCAATTGCAACTTCTTGCAAGTTATTGCTTTCTTCATTACTAAATTTGGTTTCTTCCTCCCTCTCATGCTCACTAGCTAACTCCATCTCTCCATTGCCCTTCAATATCATGACTCTCTTGTTATGACACTTAAAAGCATAATGGTCGTAACCCAAATACTTAAAACATTTAATGTTTCTTTGTTTTTAAGGCAGCATTTGCTTTTTAAATCTTTCACTTTGGTTTTGGATAAGTTTCAGCTGGTTGCTTTTTGAAGGTCTTGAAGTCCTTTTGATCTTATCTCTTGTTCCAACTAGACTTCCAAGAGGAACTTGATTGATGAGTGTACTTAGTCGAAGCTCTTATCTTAATTTATTTTTCCACCTTTATTGCCATGTGTACCATATCCTTAAGCTCCATATAGTGTTGTAGTTCAACTATATTGACAATGTCATAGTTCAACCTATGAAGAAACCATGCCATAGTGGCCTTTCTAGCCTCCGCCACATTTGTTCTTATCATTACCACTTCTATCTCTTTGTGGTATTTAACACTTTTGGAACCTTGACTGAGACTTTGAAGCTTTTGGTACAATTCTTTGTAATAATGTGATGGGAAAAATCTTTTCCTCATAATGGTCTTTAATTCATCCTAAGTAGCCACAAGTCTTTTAGGGCTCCTCCTTTTATTTTGCACAAATTGATTCCACCAAATGATATCATAATCCGTGAATTTCACAATCACTAGTTTCATATTCTTCTCTTCCAAATAATTATGACATTCAAAGATTAGCTTTACTTTTTTTTCTCATTCAAGGTAGGCTTCCAGATCATTTTTGCCTTCAGAAGATGAAATTGTCATCTTAATATTTTATAAGCTTGAATCCACCCTATCTTTTCTTAGTCTCTCTTATCTTTTTTCCTTTCTTCTTTCACTTCTTGCGGTTTCATAATGAGAAGTGGATAACTCTTCTTTTTCTTTTTCATCTCTCTAATCCCCTTCATTGCTTCTATGTTGGTCATGTGTTCTTCTAGGTATTCTTTCATGAAAATGTATATTATTTTCCACATTGGTGATTCTTTCTCCAAGGCCATCAAGTTTCATATTCACTCATTCAAATTGTTATTGCATTGCTCTAAGAGTGAACATGACTTTATTGAGTTGTAATCCATTATTTTCCATCTTTTGAGCAAATAAAATTGAACAAAACAAATGTTAGAAAAAATATGGACTATAAAATTCACACCCTCACAAGTGTTTAAATCACTTCACTTGTATTCGTTCACACAATTAAGCTTTTTCCCTCTATTGTGCTTATAACACTCTTGCCTTTTATCATTCTAGTCCTCTCCTTTAAGTCTTATAAGAACTAAAGAGACAAAACTTGGAGTTTACAAAATGTAACACTTGATATTACACAACACTCAAATCACTAAAACGTGGCATGAACTAACAAGAATAAGTAGTAAGGAATAAACAAGGAAAGCACAAAGAATTGGGTAGCATAAGAGTGACAAGTTTCAGCCAAACCAAAATTTTTAGGGTGAGGTAGAAAATTTTCAAGGGAATTCAATGAAAAGTAGAGGAAAGTGTCAAGTAAACACAATCCAAATAGATTTCTAAGCTGGCATATTGATCATGCAATCCAACAAAAATATATTTAAGTTAAATATAATGTAGCTTAAAAAGATGCATAAAATTTTTCTTCATTGGACAACACTTGTTCTTCTTGTTGAAACTTTTTCTTTTGCTTTTTGTCTTGATTCTTTTGGTTTTTTTCCTTCACTCTTGTTCTTTTATTTTGTTTTGCTCTTTCACACTTTTATTTTGTTTTCACACTTTTTCTTTTGTTTTTTTTATTTTTCAATTACTTTTTTCTTTTCTTTTCTTTTGTTTTTCTTAACAAGTTGTTTATTGTCTAGAATTTTTGACACTTAGTTTCCAAATATTTGAGTTACCATTAACAATTTAAATCAACCACAAATATCCTAAATCAACTTCCAATTAAGTGTACTCAAAATAAAGATGACTTTGGTGCAAAACACAATCACAAATAGGCTAGGATAACAACAAAAATTCTAGATAACAATGACACAAGTTTTGGTCATAATAGGGTGACAAGGGACAACAAGCAAAACTTAATGTAATTGATAAGGAAATGACAGCAAACCACACTAAAATGAAATGTAATTCAGTTCCACATCAATTGACTTACAAAACAAAGCAAAGGACACTCAAATAGAACATCAAATACTTGAAATGCAACCAAGGAAAGAATGAAAAATTCTATAGAATTTTCAGTAGAACCTTCAACAAGACAGGCAAGGAAATGAAATAGATACAATAGGAAATAAGCATAAAAATTTTACTCAAACAAAGCTAACATCAAATATTTGGTGTGCAAATGGAATAAAAATTTTTTTGCTGCACAAAAATTAAAGCAAAACTAGTAGAAAACTGAAACTAAAAGAAGATAGAAACTGATGCAGAATAAAAACCAAACAACAAGCACAATTGGCAAATTGATCACGTATTGAAACACAAAAATGTACAAGAAAATTTAGGGGAATACAACAAGGAAAGTGAAGGAAAATGAAAGTATAAATAAGAAGAAAATGCAAAGATATCACCTAAATTGGAAAAGTTGAAGCTCTGATACCAAACTGATGTGATCTTCTTTGGAAGTACCCATAGATTTTCTCTAATTTAGCTCAATTTAGCACAAAAAAATTGAAATAAAAAGAAGGATATTCACATCAATCTCTAGATAGGAAGAAAGAGAGTGATAAATGATGAAATTAAATGTCACAAAGAGTAAGCTCTTTGATAAGTCTCTAGTTCTTTTAAGGTGAACCCAAGGAAAGGAACTCTCATAAGAAGAAACACTCTTCAATTTCTAAATTGATCAAAACTGAATGGTAAACGAAACATGCTTTCCCTATTAGTAATTAGGCTTAATAATGGGTTGGTAAATTCCTACACAAACCAAACAAACTACGTATAAACTAGCCAAACAAATAAACAAGTTTAAACTAAAATAAGGCTAACACAATTAGCCACAAAAATACTACAAAAGTGGCATCAAATAGTCCACCCAAAATAGCCAACGTAATGGTCCTAAATTAGTCACTAAAACACAAAAATAAAAGGGATCAAACAGCCCTAAAATAATACCAAAAAGATCTCAAAATAATAGCCTAATACATGCTCAAAAAATGAATCAAAAGACAAGCCATGTTGCTATCCAAAAAGGCCAGACATATAGCTACCACAATGATGCCTAATTGGTCATTCAAGTAGATGGCAAAGCTTTCAAGTAAATGACCCTTAAACCTCTAAGTCTTAGCTCCTTATATGAGCTCCAAAATGTGTGACAAAGCCCTTGTATTGCATCTCTCATCTTCTTTGCTTTAGCTCTAGTCATGGGTCCATTTGGCACTTGCAGGGTTCCTTGGTGATCTTTGGCTTAGGCCTCCATGTTCTCATCAAAATCATTTTATTAACCCTACAAATTATAAGAAAAGGTTTGCAAGCCATATCAAATTCAAAAACTATTGAGACTTATGGTTTGAAATAAACACAAATTTATGTGACTTATAATCATAATTCCTTGGGAAAACTTTGTCTTTTCATATTTTACAATTATTAATCAATTCTAGAAATAGGTTTTCTTTTTTGATTTTTTGAGAGAATGCAATGATTTTAGTTTAAGAAGAAAAAAAAACTCATGTAAATAATAATTCAAATGAGGCTAATGGAGAACTTAACAAAGGATGGGAAATTGCACAAATACAAAATTCAAGGAAGCACATTGCTTAGTTTCAAACCACAAGAGATAAATAACACATGGGTCATAATTCGGAAGATTCATTGTATATTAGCCTATATATTTTTATTATTTATTAATATAATATTTCTCCTTGTTTTAATTGTGTTGGTCCCAAAAAAATATAGATCTGACCCTTTTTTACAAACGTAAAATATATATATTTTTTGAAATAGATTGGATTCTTTTTAATTTGTAAAGTAGAAGTTTTTAAAGAAAGTTGTCTTTGGAAGTTTATTGAATAATCAAGAACTTAATTGGAATTACTGGTAAGAAGTGATATAGAATATCAAATTTAATTAGACAATTAAACTAGAATTCTAGCACAGTAGAATAATATGAGTGTAGCAGAAACAATTTAAACCAGAAAACTGTTATGGTAGAAACAATTTGCAGTAATATCAGAATTGTAGCAGAATATATTATAGTGCAACAGAATAGAAAATGCAGTAAAGAAATAATCGAAAAGACCAATTTTTAAAGTGGCTTAACTTTAACTGAAACTGTAATTGAGGTCTATATTCACTAGATTAATCCTCAACTAAATGACCACTTTTATTAATAACCATGGGAATTAACTAGACTCCTACACACCAGTTTACAATACAAGACTTTCCAGGCCTCTTACTAACCTATTACACCACAAGATTTAGCTGGGCTCTTACTAACCTAGATATAACAATTCTTTTATCTCATATAAACTATGATCAACCTTATAACTTAGAGATATTCTAAATTTTTTTTACAATCTTTAACTAACTATAATCAACCTTATAACTAAAGAAGATGCAAAAGGAAGATTAACTTTTTCCTTTGTATCTCCATTTTCTATCAACCTAGAAATATGAAATAGAATCAAGAATAGGGTAAGAAAATACAATACCAAGATTTGAGATGAATATCTCAAATATCTAATGTGAATTCTTCACAAATTTTATTCAAGATCCTTTGAATTGTGAAATCTAATGAGGTAGATGATAAATCTGGTTCAGTTTTATCAGCTCTGTGTTTTTCACATTTGAAGAATATTAAAACTGATAAAACTAGTTGTGATTAAAATGAAGTTAGGGCTATTTATAGTATGATAACTGACATATGAAAAATAACTAACTTTCTATCTATGAATTGATTCGTGAATCGATTTAGAGTGATTACTAACTAATAAATCAATTTGTGAAAAGATCATGAAGTTCATAACCGAATTGATGCATGAATTGAATCAACTATATTGTAAAAAGGTCTTGAATCGATTATCTAATCAATTCAAAAAAAATTCCTAACCTTTGATAAGAAATAATTTTTTAAACTTTTTTTCATGAATCGATTGCTAAATCAATTCAAATACATTTTCACAAGATCTTTAGTATGAATCGATTCGTAAATTAATTCACATAATGTAAAATGGTTTTTATAAAGCTTACACTTGTGAAAAATCATTTGAAAACAGTATTTGAAAAATATTTTATTTTAATTTATTTCAAGTGATTTATTTCTACCTTAATGTATCATTTATAAGAAATTTGCTTGAATCAAATTTGATTTGAATTCACTTATAAAATATCTTAGTAAAAATAAAATAATTACTAATTTAATTATAGATCTTTTGAATCTCATACACTTTGATCCTGCAAAAACAGATAACAAACACTAAAATATATTGTCAGATGCAAAATTATTTTTAATATTAAAAAATAAAGAATGTAAGTTAGCAAAGCAATTTTCAAGGCTAACAATTTCCATATATAGATGCAGCAATGCTAATAATATCAAATGCTAACAATCTCCATTAATGCTAACAAATTGTATTTATCTATTCTGATTGATTTCATTTACATAATTTAAATATATTTGGTGTAACCAAAAATTTCTAGGTATAGCAGTCTCCCTCAAATATTTTTGTTTAAATGAAAATTCAATATCAATAATTTGTAGACAATTTATTTAGGGATTATATGAATGACAATGGGAAGTCTTGTTGAATATACATGTTCTCACTTAGGCCGTTGGCTTCATTTGAATTGAGTCACACTTTTTTTCATCCATGTAAGTCAATATAATCTGATAAATTTTTCATAAATTTGATGTATCCAATGTGAATGTGAATGGATAAGTTTTTAATTCATTTGAATGATAGACGGGGAAATAGAAGTTTTAGTATTTATAATTTAATTAATTTCATAATTTAATTCTTATCATTTTATTTTATGTAATTATATTTTAAAATTTAAAATAATTTGTAATTAATTCTCACCATCAACTTGTATTAAATTTAAATAACAGAAACTAATTTAAAATATAGTTGATAATGTTTTCTTCAACTCCTTCATTATTTTTTATTAATGATTTTTTTAAAAAATAACTTTTTTAATTATTATTAATACGTAGATTCCTTTTTCCTTTTTTAAAGAAAGTAAGAACATAATGAAGTCAATTTCTTTTATATGATAGCTAATAGTTAATAAATAAATTTGTAACAAAAACATAGCATATAAATCAATAAAAATAAAATGCTAGTATATAATTTAATAAACACATAATATTCTATTAGTTGAATTTAATATTAGTTAATAATAAGAATTTAATTAAAAATAATTTTAAATTTTATGATATAATTATATAAAATAAAATTATGAAGATTAAATTATAAATTTATTAAAACTTGTTATTCGCTTGTAAGTGCACAATGTTGGAACTTGTTATGCTACATGGTGTTTATTTTGCCTTATCCATGTTTAAGTAATATCACACTTTATCTTGATTTTTTGGTTGATTAATGTACATAAAATAAAAACAGAAGATGTGAAGTTAATGAATAAATATGATAATTTAAATAAAATTATATTTAGTGTAAAAAGAGTAAAAAATAAATAAATTAAGATAACTATGCTGCTGAGTATTTTGTGCATTTGAAGAGGGTGCCACTAGCAGAATGGAGATATGTCCCCAATAAAAACTCAAAACGGGAAGGCTGCAAGATCTGAAATCTGTCACAGATTCAGTCTTTGAGGGCTTTCTAGCATTTGCATTCAATTCAAATTGGCTTAACTGAAAACTGATTTTTAGCTATGAATTCCCATTCTTGTGTGTTGTATGGTCCAAAATGTTAGATTATGATATTTCCCTTTGCTCTCATTTATTTGGATCTGCCGCTTGCTTCATTATTGGTTCTAAATCTCAGATTAAATAAAGTCAGCATTGATGGCCCAAATTTTAGTAATTTAAATCATTTCCAAATTCGAACATCATGAATTTACTGCCTTAACTCGATTAATGTATCTAGTGACACTTCCAAGGGTTTAAACTCTAATTCAAGTGTATTAATGTTTTTTTAAGGCCTTTTTTTTACATTTTAAATTTGATTTGATTTTTTTATGTGAATGAGGATAATAAATTAGTCATTTTTATTGTCATAAAAATTTTTTCTCTTTTTTTAATTCTTCGTTTTCTTATATTTGTTTTATGATAAAAATAAATAAGATCAGATTCATATGAAGAATTCTTAAAATATTGTGTTTCTTTTTTTCAATAAAAAGCCTACTATAACAATATTAAAATTTCTGAAGTTCATTGTTGACGATAGATTTCGATTCTACCAAAATCTAACTAACCTGAGAGGTTCTTTTGGGACTCAAATTGTTTCCGGTTGAACTAATGGAGATGAAGAGGAAGGACAGAGGAAGAATAACAAATAGATAGAGAAATTTTTAATGTAATTCAGCCAAAATCAGGTGGTACCGATCCCTATGTTCACGACAACGTTTTATTAGTCTTGAGAAATTTTAGCAAAGTAATAGTACACCGGTTCTATCTCTTTTATAGTGATCTCCCTCCTCCTATTTATAAAGGCTAGGGAGGTTATAATTATAATTACATAATTTATATTTTTGTTATATCAAAATAAATGTACAAGATAGCCTAAACTACTATAAAATGACTTCTGTAGGTTATTGACTGACTTCTGAAGTTTGCTTTTTGTGAGTGGGCCTTACACGTTACTTTCTGTAAACTGATCCCATGAACTAAGTCTGAGAGGCCTGCTGCTTTGAGTTTACCCTTAGCGAGCTCGTTGACAAGCATGATGCTGTGTTTGGGCGCTAGGTTACTGCTGACCTTTGGTCAGCGAGGACGAACTTCACAAACTTGCCTTTGGCAATGCAAGCTCGTGTATAGCGAGTTGCTGACCATACGAGTTGGGTCTTGTCCCTTAGCAAGCTGGAACTTTTTGCCCCGTTCTGTGCTTGTGTAGATGGTGATTTGCCAAACTTGGCTCTTCTCTCACTTGGTCTAGTTTGCCATTGGGCCTTTGCTAGCTCATTTCACAGAACCAGAAAATGCCTATAACATAAGTCCCCAACTCTTAGCTCGCTTCGCGGACTGAGAGTTAAAACAATTTTGCCAGTAAAGGGTCTTCCTTCATGGACTACAGCGCAGTCAAAGTCTTTGGTCAGCCTGTCATTTCATCTGATTCAGGCCATACCTCATGCTATATGTGTCTCACTACCATGGATGAGTCTGCCTCGTTATCTTCTGAAGCATTTAATGGAGGTGGTTGGGAGTTTCTCCTAGACTCTTCGGTGAGACCAGGCTGATCTATTTAAAGTGTGGGGAGTTACTCCTCCTTCATTAAGTGAACTGATGGGTGCCTCAGACACGCCTCCCATATTTTTGTTGGTGTGCCTTTCCAATAAGGTGCATGTGATTTGCTATATAGAAAGCCTTTACAGGCAATCCTTCTTCGAGAAATTAGGAAGATCTTGTATAAATCTTGGATTATTTTCCTCACGGTGATGCCATAGGGTTCTGTTCCTCTAGCTATGTCTGCTGACTTCTCAGCTCTGAGGGGATCAGTGTGCTAGAAAGGAGCCTAAACCAAGGAGGGTGGCCAGAATAAGATTGAGAAACAAGCATGCTTGTCGAGCCTCCTGTTGTGCTAGCTAAAATTCATCTTCGAGGAGCCAGTCTTCTTTCCAGAATGTAATAGCTATAGGCTTCTTTCATTTTGTATTGTATTTTGAATCTCGACGATGTAGATTTACCTTGTTGAATGAGGCTTTTAATGAATGAAGTTCTTCTTCATGATTCTTGCATTATGTTAAATATTCTGCATATCACATATGATAGTATGAATTTCTGTAAATCACAATAAAATGAGATACTTGAATAACCAATGGGCCATGCTTCTCAATGAATAATAAGCTGGGCATTAAAGTGCCTCGGTAGCGAGTAGTATATAGGTAGGTCACATAAGAGCTGTGCCTAGTAAGAAGTTACATGTGAGCTGTGAATATTAGGTTGCATGAGAACTACGAGCATTAGGTCACATAAGAGCTATGAGCATTAGGTTCATGAGAACTACACTTCGCAAATTGTGCCACAGCAATTTTATTGCTCAGTGGGTGTTAAAGTTTGACTTTGCCAGCAATCTTATTGCTCAACCTCACAGTAATCTCGTCACTCAGTGGAACAACAATCTTATTGCTCAGTCTCGTAGCAATCTTGTTGCTCAGTGGAATAGTAATCTTGTTGCTCATATCCACAACAGTCTTGTTGTTCAGTGAGATAGTAATCTCATTGCTCAGTCCTATAGCAATCTTATTACTCAGTGAGACAACAATCTCGTCGCTTAGGCAGGATAGGAATGACTTTACTTGCAGTCTTGTTGCTCAAGTAGGAAATGAGTTTATTCTTAGTGCCTTCGCATCTCAGCTAATGAGCTAGCAATGATCCTAACACGCAAGGTGTCTCAGCTGAAAAGCTGGTAGTAAAATTGAGCTTTGATTTTGTCAGTCATAGAATAATTCTTTTTTGTACAACATTCTACTGAGGATTAGCAAATAGAAAAATTCAAAGGGCTTTACTAGCCTCTAAGCATCACTACATTATCAAAATATAGTCCTAACTAAAGGGCCTTGCTCGTGATTAGCGATCTGCTGGGGTTGATAAAGTTGCTCAGAGGGTTGGACTACATATTCCTACAGGCGACCTCTTTTGATGAGGTCCTCTATGGCATCTCTTAGTGCCTAACACTCTAAGGTGTTATGCCCGACTTCTTGTGGTAAGCATAGAACCTGCTCGTATCCTTAGACTTACTAGGGGTCCTCAAGGGTTTGGGTTTCCCAAAATCTTCCCTATTCCTTTCTGTGGCGAAGATCCTATCTTGAGTGTTAGATAGGATATTGTAACTTTCATGGCGACCTTGATGCCGAGGTCGCTCGATTTTCGCTTTCTTCTCGAGCTGGCCATTGGGGTCAATTTTTTGACTTTCATCACTCCTCTTCTTGCTTTGAGTGGAGTTGTTAGCCGTATCCTCTTGCTTGGATTCCTTCATGCCAAAAGTTTCATTCCACTTAATCTACTTGGTAGCTCATTTATAAAATTTGGTGAGATCTCTAACCGGGGACTTTTATAAACTTTTATACAGCTTTCCATCCTTGCGGAGTCCCACAGAGATCGTTGTCAAAATGGTTTCCTCTGAGCGATTGTCTACTAAATTGGCTTTGAATCTGAATCTGGTGATGTAATTCTTCAGCAATTCATGCTTACGCTGAAAAATCATTGTGAAGTGACAGGGGGCACGAGTTACCTTTTCAGCGCTAGGTATTAGCTTATGAACTTCTACTGACACTCTTCCTAACTATATGTTGAGTAAGTTAGAAGGCTTCTAAACCAGGCCCAAGGTACACCTCCTAGTGTAGTTGGGAAAACTCGGCATTTAACCAGACTGTTTGCAAATCCATCTGAACATTGAACGCGTCCAGATTAAAGATTAGTGTCCCCATTGTACAATGAGATCGCAGAGACTTTGAGCGTGAGAGGGAGGGGTTGAGTCTTGATCTCTATGAAAAACGGCAACATGTCTTCGAAGCAAGCCCGATCATTTAAAGCTTAAAGACGTTCCTCCAACTGGTTCATCTTTTGATGCAACTCTTCTAGTAGAGGGTCCTGTGCCCCAGATCACTGGCCAGAAGATTGTTGATTCTTTTGACTTTCCTGGTCGCAAGAACAGTGACCTGAGGGTTGTTTTTGCGAGCAATGACCCGAAGAAACTTCTCAGTTGACTCTGTTTGAACGTCCAACTTGTTGCTGCTAGGGAATATTTTCGGGTGTAGCGACTTCAACCTGCCTTTGCACACCCTAAGCCTATGCTTGTGCTAGCATTGTGACCGCTCTAATAAGCTCTCCCATCATATTTTTCAGTCTTTTCTAACGTTAAAGCCAGGCTTGTGCTCCATTAGTGCCATTGGCGATAGCAGTAGGTTGAAAGGAGCCAGCTGAGGGCAAACTGGTGACAGCACCTCTGATAGGAGCAGTGGAGGAGTTTGTTGTAGACACATGACCTTCCAGGGGGTCAACCAACACATTCGAAGCTCTAACGACTCTTCCTTTTGCCATTGAAATTGCTTAGGAAAAATACTAGGACACAAGAAATCAACCGGAGGACAGATGAGTCCTCACGATGGCGCCAAAATATTGGCAGTGGATTTCAATTCTGCCAAAATCCAGCCAACTTGAGAAGTTCTTCTAGGACTCAAATTGTTTTCGGTTGAACTAATAGAGATGAAGAGGAAGGGCAGAAGAGGAACAACAAATAGACAGAGAGATTTTTAACATGATTCAGCCAAAATCGGGCAGCACCAGTCCCTGTATCCGCAGTAGCATTTTATTAGTCTGAAGAAATTTTAACAGAGTTATAATACACGAGTTCCATATCTTTTACAGTGATCTCCCTCCTATTTATAGAAGTTGAGGAGGTTACAATTGTAATTATATAATTTGTATTTCTGTTATATCAAAATAAATATACAAGATGGCCTAGACTACTGTAAAATGGCTTCTACAGGTGATAACACAATATTTTATGCATTTATTTGTCCTCATACTTAGCATTTTAAGCTTCAAAATTGCTTACTTCCAGCTGTGTTAATGTATATTTGTGATTTAGTGTCAATTGGATTCATTTCACAAAATTTTGCATAATTAGTTATTTTGAGCAGTTTCTATAATCTGGCTATATCTTAAGCTACACTCATCTAATAAATGTGATTCTTATCTTTTAGGAAAGATAAGAGATATATCTACAACTTTCATGAAGATTGCAAAAGCTGAATCACACAATTGGTTATCCAAAATTGGAGCTCAATTCAAAATCAAAATGTTGTCCAGCCCTGTCCCTGGCAGCCTGACCTTCGAGCATTCAACAATCCATAACTTGAGCGATATAGGTCCAAATGAGGTGAAACAAAGCCCAAATGGAAGCTAACACATAAATCCACATTTATTATGAAGACTTCCAGTGCTGAAATGATCAAATTGAGCGTGAAAAATAGGCTGTAATTCAAGGGTAGAGATGTTATGCAAATGGGCTCTGCAGAATTGGACTTTTAAGGCCCCAATTGACATAGATCTTTAGCCCATTGCACCATCCTTTGATCCAGAAAACACTTAGCCAACTGGAGATAAAAAAGACAGAAGAAAAAAATAAAAAAAGTAGTCTGCATTGAGCTCCACGTGTAGAAGAGTGGCAAAAAGCTACCAGTTAGCCATCATGCCTACTCACCAAACAGTAGAATAGCCTCTCCTTTTCTCGGGCAGCAATTCCTTTTGCTTTAGGTCTTTTGCTTCAATTTTTATAATATATGGTAGTGTAGTATTAGCCTAGTTCTTGGTAGCTTAGGTTAGCTCGTTTTTCCTTCTTTTTCTTTGTGTTTTCTACCTCCATGGAAGGCTGAAGCTGTAACTAGTCCAAGAGGCTGCAACACTTGAAAATTAATGTTGAGGTTTTGTTCTTTCATTTTTCATTCAATTACTGGCCATTTCTTTCCTATTTCCTCTCTATTTTTACTGATTTTTCTAAATTGATTGGCTTCAATTAGTTTGGTTGACTATAAAATTGTTGCTTAATAATCAACTATAGAAGAGGATAGGAAAACTGGCCAATACATTGAGCTTTTGATGTGTTGTTTACTTGGCTGAATCTTGACTACTTAGGATAGATTCATTAATCATTCCAAGGCTTC